>JANAVB010036698.1:60000-87500 GCA_029216955.1 Iris pallida | reverse complement strand
CTTGATCAAGAGAACCTTATCATGATAATAACAAGAGATATGAGATGCTTCCATATATCCGTCACATGCTATCGAGTATGTTTCAATGCTTATTGATATTGAATTATTGCAAAAGAATGAAATACTGGATAGATTGCTACTGTACAAGAGTTGTCCGAAAAGAGATGATACGGCTTGTCCGTATAGAGAAAAGAGTAGAGCTACTGGCTCGATTACATGAAAAAGAAGAAGATGAAAATATTTACAAGTTTCTTGATTGGTGCATGATTGTTTTACTTGATAGCTGTATTTGCATTGGTCTAGATGGCTTGTGCACAAGTGGTAGTCACTCGATCGATACTGGGGGCACCTAGAATCGATCGGCCTAGGAGAGAACAGGACACCTGGGGCTAGAAGTCCCCGCAACCAGAGGAGGGTGTCCGTCTATTAGTGAGATGGGCTAGAACGTCCCAACTGCTAATATGGGAATGTACATGGACCACAGAGGTGATTGCAAACCTAATATGTTGGAACGAAATGTATGCTTGTTATATACGCAAATTGTGCTAACCTATTTGGTACAAGGATGACTATCGCCTATGGATAAGAATTACTGAGAAGTGATATGTATGTGTTGCTTAAGTTTTGTATATGAATTGCTTGAAAAGATTAATTTGTTGCAAGAAATGCTATATCATATTGAAAAAAGATATATTATCAAGCTTGTCATTGACGAGTTGCTCGAACAAAAGAAATGATTATGACTCATAAAATACGCTGCGCACTCCACAGAAATAAACAGTCCCCTTGTATGCTTGAGATGAAATGATACAAAATGTTAGCTTTTCAAAGATGTTTTCAAAAGAGATGTAACCTGACTCTGTATTGAATGAAATGAACATAGGTAAAAGTAGCAAGATCACATCACAAGAAACATTTTTTTACTAAATGAACAGTCATCGTTTCGGACAAATGTAGCTCTTTGTTCACAATCACCAGTATGCTGATATACTGACCCATTATCAGTCTGTACGCAGGTGCACGACGCATCAAGAAGGATAGTCTGAAGCGATAGCCCGTGCCTCATCCTCAGGTGCCAGAAATCAAAAGAGATGCTAAGAGATAGACATCTGTTGCAAGAGTTGGCTTTGTATATAAAGGGATGTAATGTATGGGAACGAGATCAATGTAATCTGTGAAGTTTTTGAATGAATGTAAACATTGTATTAGAGAGAAACGAGAGCTAGTAATATGTTCAAATGAAATCAATAAAGAGAATCATTTTTTGTTACCATTGTGTTTAATTCATATATCTGCAAAATGTCCGATGTTGCTTCAAATATCTGCTTTATGTTTCGCTGTGTATTGTCTACCTTATCTATTTTGTCATTGTACAGGTCTTAGCCTTGTGCAAGCGCAACTTAGGCTTGAATGGCATCACACCTTAGCGAGGACGAACGGTATCACAGAGTCCAAAGCGAGCATGAAAGGACTCTACGGGATCGGGGCGTGACAGAATGGTATCAGAACAACACGATCCTCTGGCCAATTGTTGATTCAAAGATGTTCTCCTGATCCTTGCCTACTTGGTATCATCGATGAAATGAACATTCCGTACAATAAGTTTATAAATATTGTAAGATGCCGGCATATATTTTATTGATTGGGATTGAGATGGTTTATTGAACAAGAGTTTATGATCTAAATTGAGAGTTTTATCGATTAATGATGGCAAAGGATGGAGAATATCGCTGCTAAAGATATCGTAAGTTTCTCCTTAAGTTTCGAGGATGAAACTTTTTCTCGGTGGGTAATTATGTAGTGTCCCACTCCGCGAAGGCACTAAATAGATAAGGAGATCGGATTGCTGGCTCTACTACAGAAGACGATTAATCTGGGTGAGTGGATGAAGTCTCATTTGCTGATTCGCTTATGCCTAATAAGAATCTGAGTTTTGATTAATGCTATTGTTAATAACAAGATGGTAAATCATTGAGTATGCTTTAAGAGAATTCATATGGTGCTTTGCTAATACATGAAACAGAGACAATATGATGCCTTGCTAAGAAACGAATGTTGCCATGATCAAGAGAACCTTATCATGCTAATAACAAGAAAGTAAGATGCTTCCATATATCCGTCACATGCTATCGAGTATGTTTCAATACTTATTGATATTGAATTGTTGCAAAAGAATGAAATACTGGATAGATTGCTATTGTACAAGAGTTGTCCAAAAAGAGATGATACGACTTGTCCATATAGAGAAAAGAGTACAGCTACTGGCTCGATTATATGAAAAAGAAGAAGATGAAAATATTTACAAGTTGCTTGATTGGTGCATGATTGTTTTATTGATAGCTGGATTGCATTGGTCTAGACGGCTTGTGCACAAGTGGTAGTCTCTCAATCGATACTAGGGACACCTGGAATCGATCGGCCTAGGACAGAATAGGACACCTAGGGCTAGAAGTCTCCACAACAAGAGGAGGGTGTCAATCTATTAGTAAGATGGGCTAGAACGTCCCAACTGCTAATATGGGAATGCATATGGACCACAGAGTTATATTCATGCATATAGACAAAGATGATTGCAAACCTAATATGTTGGGATGAAAAAGTATGCTTGTTATATAAGCAATTTGTGCTAACCAATTTGGTGCAAGAATGACTGTCGGCTATGGGTAAGAATAACTGAGAAGTAATATGTACATATTTTTTAAGTTTTCTATATAAATTGCTTAAAAAGATTAATCTGTTGCAAGAAATGCTATATCCCATTGAAGAAAAGATATATTATCATGCTTGTCATTGATGAGTTGCTCGAACAAAAGAAATAATTATGGCTCATGAAATACGTTACGCACTACACAGAAATAAATAGTCCCCTTATATGCTTGAGATGAAATGATACAAAATATTGGCTTTTCAAAGATGTTTTTAAAAGAGATGTAAACTGAGTATGTATTGCATGAAATGAACATAGGTAAAAGTAGCAAGATCACATCACAAGAAACGTTTTCTTACTAAATGAACAGTGATCATTTCAGACAAATATAGCTCTTTGTTTACAATTACCAGTATACTGATATACTAACCCATTATCAGTCTTCACGCAGGAGCATGACGCATCAAGAAGGATAGTCCGAAGTGATAGCCCATGCCTCTTACTCAGGAGCCAGAAATTAGAAGAGATGCCAAGAGATAGACATCTGTTGCAAGAGTTGGTTTTGTATATAAAGGTTTGTAATGTATGGGAACGAGATCATTATAATCTGTAAAGTTTTTAAAAGAATGTAAATATTGTATCAGAAAGAAATGAGAGCTTGTAATCTGTTCAAATAAAATCAATAAAAAGAATTATTTCTTTTTAACATTGTGCTCAATTCATATATCTGCAAAATGTCCGCTGCTGCTTCAAATATCTGCTTTATGTTCCACTGCGTATTGTCTACCTTGTCTATTTTGTCATTGTACAGGTCTTGGCCTTATGCAAGCGCAACTTAGGCTTTCACGGCATCACGTCTTAGCGAGGATGAACGGTCTCACAAAGTCCAAAGCGAGGACGAAAGGACTCTACGGAATTGGGGCATGACAGAACTCACTTGTGCAATAGGTCCCCAACGAAGAAATATCCAGAGTTAGGCTCATGAACCAGCATACCAGTGCAGACTAGAGAGGGCAGCAGTAGTAGCAGGTAACCATAATAGAAATAATGTAGTGCCTATGGTCGAATACAACTTGACTATACAAGTTTAGGGTATGAGTCAGTAAGAGATGTGCTAAAGTGAGTTAGAAGGGTGCAGTGCTGCGTCTTACATCAGCAATTCAAAACTGTGACAAAGAGGGGATATTGAGTACAGTAGTTAGTACTCAAAACTCTGTAGGAAGGGGCAGATAAATATGCATAACCCTACCTAGAATAGAAGGGCAACACCTGACACTATAAGCTAATCAGATACTAGAGTTTCCTAATTACTCCATGCATCAGACTTCCCCAATACTCGAGTCCTAATTTGCATGTAACCCCATCACTCAATCGATTATTTTCTATTCCTGTATGGATATAGTATGACAAAACCTAAGACTTGGAGTAAGATACCCTGTTGGTATTCATTAGTACCTGGCAGACATTCATGTGTACAGGTGAGCTTGTGTGTCACCATAGACAATAGGTTTTGAGGGGTGGTACCAAAGGTAAGACATTATCAGAGTTTAGGAACTAAGAGGAATTACCTGGTGGCAATAGTAAGTGGTCAACTTAGGTTCAAGTGGGGGAAAGGGTAGCTATCAATAACAAGTGATGGGTTTATTAACCTATGCATCATAATCCAGCACCCAGAAGCTAACAAAAATAGTCAGGTCTTAGGATGAGCATTGATAGGTTGAAAACAAGGAAAATAAGGAAAAAAAAAGGTAGTAATGAGTGGGTAAACATCACATAGATAAAATCCAAATTGGGAAATGAGGGTACCAAGCAAGTTCAGTGATAATTGTAGTTAGCTTTTACCTGGAAGAATTTTGAGACATAATGTAAAACCCTAATAATAAAATAATAGAATTGATGGTTAGTTTCCATATTATATCTATTAACCCAAGAAATGATAAAAATAGGTTACTTGGATTTAGACTCAGTACTTGACCCGAACCCGCAGCTCAGGACCACATGCAAGTGCACTTTCATATTGCTTTCAATTCTGATAGTTTTTCCAGTACATATCATACATATGATCTCTTGCTTGTTGACACGATGGACACACGAGTTAGTATCATGGACCTCTACTAATTATATTCTTGTATTATCATGTTCACCGTGTTCGTGACTTGTTCGGGTCCATAAGTACAGGTTGGGAGGGGAAATATCTTAGTAGACGTGTCAACTACCCTTTCCATCCCCCATATCTTTCGTGGAGAATAGCAGTCGCATACTTCACGTGCGGGGTACCTGATTTACTCCTTAGCCGTTTACACGTCGAAACTGATATTTCAAAACATGTAGATTGTTGTCTCATTTATTATTTCATTATTTTTCACCACTTGTCTTATCACCATGTTCTTTTCTAGTTGACGTACTATGTTCTATGATTCTTGCTTTCATTCTAGTATACCATGACATCAGTTTACTTTCTAGTTTTCTTCCACATATGTTATTTTTATGTATTGCCAATCCTATTATGTTGCGAATAGCTTGTCCGTTTGTGTGCTTGTTCCTTTCCTGACTGGAAAACCAACATTTTTAGGTGACGAGTTAGAAGATTTTTGTACCACATATTATGAGCATACTGCAGATCACGATCTTGGCGTACAGGATGACCCGAATACAACTTTTGTGTAGCTACCCAATACAGATGGCTTTTAGTAGACATTATTTAGTATTTGGACGGATTTGTTTTTCGGAGACTTTTAGTTGTCATTTCTATTTGAGGATCATGAGTTGATTAGTGGATATTATCTTAGTACATTTTGAGTTCTTTTTTAGACTATTTCTTTTAGTACATTTTGATCTCTTGGAGACTGTTTCAGTTTATTCCCTATCTTTTCTCTCCAAGCTGTGGTTATTATATAAATATCATTTTGTCTTGGACTTATCTATTGATTTGGAATACATTGTGTATATATATGGGTGTGTTGATAAATGTAGAGATGACTAGACAATGTTCTACCACCGACACTGCGGCGTAGGCTGGACGTACCCAGGACTCATGCCCAAATACCGGGTACGGGTCGTGACAGGCTCTAACAATGAGCCATCAACTAAATCATATACATCCCGCAAAAAGAAGAATGCTAGGAAGGCCCATAAGCAACATGTGCCTAATGAAAAAGCTGTTGTTTGCCATTGATTATCAAAGAACAGAACAATTTTATGCGAGGACTGAACTTTAATTTACAATACAAACTCTCTCGTACAAAGAGCCTAGTAACAAAACCTAGGAAAAGCAATCAAAGTACAATTGTTTAGTTTTTGTTTCTGGGGGTTGACGGTAGAGGCTCGGGAAAGTGATATCAACTCTGCCTTACTCCTTGAACGATCGAACGCAATTTTGGCTCCGGCGAAGAAAAGCTCTCTCTCTGCTCAGATTGATCTGGATCTCTGTGTATCCCTCTGTATGTGCTTTTCTCTGTGTGTCTGCAAAGGAATAATCCCCTGCTATTTATAGGACTTTTTGATGAGTGGGGTGTGCAATAATTATGCCTTAAAAAGTGGGACGTTGGGGATTGGTTAAGATTAACCTTGATCTATTTGTTTAAATCAATCTGGGCTGTTGTGTTGGTTGTAATAAATCTGCATTGTTATGATTTGTTGGTTGCAATAAATCTGAGTGGATAAGCGTTAGTCAATCTTCTGCCACATGTCCCAACTGCCATTATGCTGCGAGCTGCATGAACGGGACGTCCTGGCAGAGCCGCATGAGTGTGGTCAGGTAATTGTGTCGTATGAGGGTGGCCTCACAACCGAGCCGCATGAGGATGGCCTCTCAACTGAGCTGCATGAGGATAGCCTCACAACCGAGCCGCATGATGGTGGCCTCACAACTGAGCCGCATGAGAATGGCCTAACAAACGAGCCGCATGAGGATGGCCTCACAACTGTGCCGCATGAGGATGGCCTCACAACCGAGCCGTATGAGGATGGCCTCACAACCGAGCCGCATAAGGGTGGCCCCCCAACTGAACCCCATAAGGGTGGCCTCCAACTGAACCGCATAAGGGTGGCCCCCACAACCGAGCCGCATAAGGGTAGCTTAGGCGGTCCGCATAAAGAACTTCTTTGGACTTTGTGAACTTCGTCGGCTATCTCAGAGATTTTCTCGTCTTTTGATGAGCATGACCCGTCTCTACATTATGTCACAGCCGTCATAACTGTCACTTTATGTCAGAGCATTTAATGACCAGCGGTAGGGAGTAATTATGGCCAGCTGTAATCGGCCTGTTTTGAGCCGCATGAGGCCACGTGGCTCTTCCTGAGGCGCATGAAATTTTTGAGCCGCATGCGGCTCTCTGGGACTTTCCGAGCAGCATAAAACTCTTCAAGCTTTTGAGCCGCATTCTGAATCTGGGCCGCATATGAATTATTATTCTTTTTCATGCTTCTATAAGACCCCCTTCAAAGTTTTCAATTTGTAAAATTGAAATACTTTGAATAAGAAGCAAGTCCACGTAAGCTCTCCATGCCGCATAGACTTCTCTGGCCGCATAGGACTTTCTAGCCGCATAGGCTACTCTGGCCGTATGGACTTTCCAGCCGCATAGGCTGCTCTTGCCGCATGGACTGCTCTGGCCGCACAGACTTCCTAGCCGTATAGACTGCTCTAGCCGTATACTGGCCTTCATGCCACGTAGGCGTCTCATTATTTGCTCTTGATTTGCTTTGATTTAAAGCCGTCTTTTGGGTAGGATCCCAAGAGTCGGCATTAAATATTTTGATTTGCCTTGATGATTCTGAGCATTCTTTTTTGCATGAGAGGGATAAAATCCCATGAGTCAGTTTTATCTTCTAGGCAGCACATAATCCGAAGGGGCCTATCAGTCCACGTGCCCCCTGTCGGCCTATAAATATGAGTAATTTTTAGAGAGAGACTCTTTACTCTCTTCTCTTGTTCAAGCCTTTCTTGCCCTAGTTGCCGTCTTCTTCTCCTTCGATCATCGGTGGCTCCCAAGACTTCCTCTACTGCTCTGGCGAAGGGTAAAGGAGCGGCCACCTCGTCGACTGCGGCGACCCCCGTCCACTCCGATGTTCACCCCGCCATTGATGGTAAGAATGTTGGAAGAAATTGTATGAACTCAAAACCCTAACCATCATGGCTACGCCGCATGTTTTATGTGCGGGCCTTCTTCGTCTTCATTGAACTGTTCAAGTTCATTGTGACGAATCTGCATACTGTGTTGTATGTGCCGCATGTACATCTCATGTCCGAGCCGCATGGGGGTATACCTAATGTCCGAGCCGCATGAGAGTCGTCTTGTGGCCGCATAAGCACTTTGTAAACTGGGCCGCATGCAGCACCATCGAACAGAGCCGTATAAGCTTCCTTTGAATTCTGCCGCATGAAGCCCCAATACTCAGAACCGCATAAGCTCTCTTGAACTATGCCGCATGAGGCCCTACCAAATCAGAGTCGTATAAGCTCTTTTTAACTGTGCCGCATGAAGCTCCAATAATCAGAGCCGCATAAGCTCTTTCGAACTATGCCGCATGAGGCCCCACCAAATCAAAACCGCATAAGCTCTTTTTAACCAGGCCGCATAAGCACCCGCGAAACAGAGCCGCATAAGCTCACTTTAACTGGGCCACATGAGGCACCACCAAAATAGAGCAGCATAAGCTCCTTTAAATTATGCCGTATAAGGACCCGTCTAATCAGAGCTGCATAAGCTTGGAAACACTAAGCAGTTTTCCCTGGCCATCTTCTAACTTGTTTCTTTTGTCCTTTTTTCAGTAAATTTGCCAGTCAATCCTTCGGGAGAGCCCTTGATAGGTCGCGCCCAATCTACTGTGGGCGTGAGGTTCGATCACTTAGTCGAGTATGTGGTGAACCAGATTCCCAAAGACGAACCTGTGGAGAGGCAGAGAGACATTAAAAACCAGTCCTTCTTCTTTATCTTGAGCATGATGAACTCGGGACTATTGGAGGGCAAACACCTGAAACCTGCGTTCCTCTTCGGGGATGCCCTGACTGTGAAGAACTCCCAAGTTCTGGATATATCTGAGAGTTGGAGTTTTACTTCTGACTAGATGGCGTTCTATATTCCTCAGATGGAGCATCATTTCCCGTTGTCGTGGTTCAACATGCTGCCAATGGACAGACAAATGGAGGATTCCTTGACTCCGAGTCGGTCTGGGATGTTTGTGGGCAACATTCACTATAACAACAACTTGGGGTCAGTGTACGCGGCAAGGTACCGGTCAGCCGCTACGTGATGGGGTTGGCCCCGGGCAATTTCTTGAATGTACAGGGTCCCAATTTCAAATTCTCTCAAGCTGACACTTTCCTGAACCATCTTGCCCGGAAGGGGTCCTATCCCGTTGGCCGGTTGTCACTGCTGAGTTGGATACACCCCCTCCCTTCGTGGACCAACCTATCTACGTAGATCGCACAGAAATACGAGACTCTTCTGCGCGAGATTGGACTCTACCATGCTATTCGGGGCACCTGTTACGGCTTGCCCATAAATAAGAAATTGTTCTTGGCTATGCTGGAGATGTACAACTGCCGTACGAGGACCTTCTTTACACCCGTAGGGGAGATGGGGCTTGCCCTCCATGAGATGCATGACGTCTCCAAGCTACCTTGGGGAAATAAAGTCTTTGAGGTGTATACCCCGACGAACAAAGAGTTCGAAGATTTGGAGAAACGGTTCCCGGGCTTTGTAGCTATCTACCGGGAACTACTATGTCACCATAGTACGTGTCAGCAGATGTCCAAGAAGAAGGACAATAGCTCGGAAGGGAACCTTCCTCACACTAAGGCTTGGCTGAGTTATCTCTTTACGCTAAGCGCTGCAGGCCAAGTTTCTCCCCGAAGTCCTCAAACCCGGGAGGCAGTACAGGTCCATGTGTCGACCCCCAAGAGGATGAAGACCACCAGCGACAGATTTGGGAGTCAAACTAACTCCCTTAATTATTTTTATCAGGATACTCAGCAGCTGTCAGAGAAGGCACTCCTGGCAGGATTCCTGATGGTTTGGTTGCGGAACTGCGTGGTCTCAGGAGGGGCTGGTTCTATTGAAAGGATCAGCCATAACTTTATCCTCCCTGCTGTGAAGCTGGTCTTTGGGGTCAGACTAGCTCTTCTCCCAGCCATGGTGTACAGCATACATCGTGGCCTTCGTACTTTCTCGTCCAAGGTCATCGTCCGTGACACAACGAAGGACTTTGAACGCATTGAGCTGCCCTATCATTATCTGATGGGGTGGCTGTTGATGCATTGCCAGTCTTTGATGAGGCCTGGCCCCGACGATGGCGTAACTGCTGATGATGCTTTCATCTTCCAGTATCGCCGCATGCCTTGGGATTGCGAGACTATACATGCCTGTCGGATGGCGCTGGCGAGAGTGGACAGATACAGTTTTTTCGTGTCTGTTTCTCAATTTAGTGCTGAAGAAGTGAGGGCTGTACATCGTGATGGTATTGGGCCTCCCCACTTCTTATCCGACAAGATGCTCCTTTGGTTGCATAACGTTCGTCCTACCCACCTGGTATACCGCAACCGCAATACTGTCTACTTGGAGCCTTACTTGCCCAGTAGGTTCTTCCGACAGTTTGGGTATAGTCAGTTATTCTTGGACAGTTCCAGCTTTTGCCTGGATTTTGAAGGTAGCGTCCTTGACGGCATCAGGGCCTGACACTATTATAACACGGTTCACACCCGTACCATCTTCTCAGTTCCTGATACTAGGGAGTCAAGGGAGATCTTGTATTTGGCGGCTCTATACCATGTCATGGCGAACAAGCCTCCTGTTGATTTTGACCCGAGTACCAGCTTCATTGTTGGTACTGGCTTGGAGGAGAAGCCCAAGGGGTTCAAGGCGAGAAAGAAGAGGAAGCACACGGTTGCTGTGTCGGACTCGATGTCTACCAACATGGACGAAGAGGATGACGAGCATGACCTCGATAACTCTCTTCCTCCTGCAGAAGATGTGGTGGCGGATCAGCCGCCTGTCGTGCCTGGTCATTCACGCAAGCGAAGCAGGCGTAAGTCTGCTGTTGGTGGCATAACTTACTCTGTAAAATGGGCTGTAGTAAAGCCTCGCGGACTGCTTATTAGAGAGAGACGCAAGGATGTTGACGCCGTTTCGGAGGTGAATTGAATTACAAACATCTTCTTCTTTAGCTCTTTTTTTTCCTGAGCTATGACCTAATCATTTTTTTCTCTGTAGGCGTCAGGAGAAGGAGACTTTCCAGAGCCGGCTGCTGCCTCTGCGGTTGACCCGGCTCTAACTACTCTAATTAGAGATATGAGTGCCGAGATTCTTGTCATCGGGATTCTCTCAGTGATGGCTGAGGTTCCTCCAGTTGTTGACGTCCCAACCCAGGGCGACGTGGTCTCTGCTGAACCCGTCCCCAAGACTGCTGAATTTTAGTCGGGTGACGCTGATCCAGTTGTATCTCCTTCTGGGGCGGCTAGGGCAGAGGAACCAGCTGTATTCGGCTCGGATGTCACTGGTGAAGAGGCTATGGCGGCTATGAGTGAACCTCAGCCTCAGCCACTCTCCCCTGGTAAGCTAAGTCAAGTCTTGACTAGTGAGGAAGTTTATTTGCTCTATCATCACATCCTTCGGGTTAAGCTGATTGATGGTTGCTCCGGACATACAGGTCCTGCTCCTTCACTGCCAACGACGGATATTATCGGGGGAGAGTTCGCCAGAGGGGATCTGGTGGAAGAGAGTGTGCCTTCTCCCCCTCCAACTTACATTAAGGGACCACCCGATTAATCGAGTTCGGGAGAGCAGGCGACGGAACGGCCGGGGCGAGGAGAAATGGTCCCTGCACCTTCCTCTGTTAATGTGGCTCCGAAGGTCGACCTTTCCGTCATGCCGAGTCTCCAGATCCTTCGGGCTGCAGAGGAGGAATTGGCCGCTATTCAAGCATCCTTTCGCTCGGAACTTGTTTCCCTTGTGGCAGGGGCATCAAGTTCCGGTACATCTTCTTCGACCCTGCCAGCTACCCTTCCGTTGACGCCGTCTTCTTCAAAAGTTCTGGATGAATCGTCAAAGGATGTAGTTGACAGTTTTTACTGTCACCTGAGGCGAGGGGTTGAGGCTGTCGTGGAGAGGGGGACTTCTTTTGCCTTAGTCCGTCAATGCGCCCGTGGCCAGGTTGAACTCCTTAGAACCCTCCCTAGCGGGGCAGGGATAGTTGAGCTTCTGGAGCCCAAATTACTAGAGGCGGATCAGCTTGTGGCCCAATTTCAAGTACTGTGGCAAGTCGATCTATCTTCAGCAATAGATCCGGAGCGTGCCGTCCTCATAACTGTCATAGAGAAGGTAAGGGCTGCACAAGATGCGTCCAAGCCGATTATAATGAAGGACCTCCACGATCTGTCTCTACAGTACGATCAGCTGAGCCGTAGGGGAGAGGATTGCATTGCACGGGAAGCGGCCGCCTCTCGCGAGATAATCGATACGAGGGAGCAGATTCTCGAGCTCCAAAGGAAATTGGCTTTCTTGGAATCTGAGCTCGAGGCCTCCCGCATGGATAAGGAGCTAATTGTTCAGGAAGCCGACAGGGTCACCCGAACTTCTGCTGGGCTTGGAGCATGCTCTGAAGAGGCTTGAAGATGGCTGGCAGGCACACGCGCATCTGGAGGATAAAGAGCGGTTGACTCAGGAGGCCGAGCGTCGGGCCAAGCGGCGATTTGAGCGGTCGATGGCCCTGCTGAGGGAACGTCTTAGGGAATTATGTGTCGTCGAACCGTAGTCGGCCTTTTTTTTCTTTTCTTTCTTTTTTATTTTCCTTTATTTTAATAGGGGCGCGGTCTCTGAACATGTAGTACTTTTGTTTTTCAATAAATGACTATGTTTATACCATTCGTCATCTATTGTGCTTGTATCGTATTATGATATTTACCCCACTGGGGGACTTTTTGTGGACCTATTACCCTTGGCATACCTTGGTTTTAGGTATGGATAATAAGTTTAATAGAGATACCTAGAACGATTCTATGGTGAGACATAGAAGTTCTTGGTATTGGGCGAAAGAATGCCATGGAACAGCTGGGCTCTAAAGGCATATGATAATAAAAAAGGAGGCGCATGTACTAGGGGACCTAGTACAGCATTTGTTGTCAACTGCGAACATTTGTTGTCAACTGTGGACATTTGTGGGCCTATTATCCTTGGCGTACCTTGGGTTTTTTTTTCGGGTACGGATAATAAGTCGAGAGAAAACCGACATACTTACTCAAGGGTAATGAGGACGTGGTAAATATGAGTGTTTCTTCAATGGAGTCTTCCTACTCAGAGGTAATGAGGACGTGGCAGGAGTGGACTTCATGAAGGGTACATAGAACAACTTAGAGGTAATATAGACGTGGAAGTTCTATGTGATGGGTGGTCTGTTTTTAATGGAAGTAAAACAACTCAGAGGTGACATCGACGTAGTTGTTTCGGGAAATTTGTGGATCTGTTACCCTTTTTATGCACTGAAAGTGCGGGCGATAGATCATGAGGAAGATGCTCTTTTTGGAAGAAAATTCAGAGGTATGATCATACATGACTTACTACCCAGAAGATGCGATATAGATTCATTTGGGATGACCAGAGTGTAAGTTCAGCGGTACCTGGGGGCACATAACTTAACAGTCCTGTTGATTTGGAGGATGTCATTTAGACATAATATTTCTTCAGGAACTTGCCGTTGATGGGCATCATAAATAAGTCTCCATTTTGCTTTGCATGACGGTATGCACCATTGGAGAATACTGCCTCGACGATAAATGGGCCTTCCCACTTTGGTTGGAACTTGCCGGCGGTTTTGCGGGTCATAACCATCGGCCTCCGAACAGCCAGAACGAGATCGTCCACTTGGAATGTTCTGAGCTTAACCTTCTTGTTGAAAGATCCCGAGATACGTGTTTGATACAGCTCGATTCGTTGTTGAGCTAACATGCGCTTCTCATCTAAGGCCTCCAACTCTTGTAGCCGGCGACGGTAATTATCATCTGTCGCCAATCGATAGGTGTGGGCGATACGGAGCGAGGGGATTTGAGTCTCCAGTGGGAGAACTGCCTTACTCCCATGTACTAGAGAAAATGGTGTGTTCCCGGTGGCCGTCCGGACTGTAGTACGGTACGCCCAAAAGCATTCTCCAAGCTTTTTATTCCAGTCGCATTTGTTGGAAGACACGAACTTCTTGAGCAGCTTGATTATAATTTTGTTGAATGCTTCTGCCAACCCATACGCCGCCGGATTGTACGGTGTTGAAGTAACATTCTGGATCCGATATTTGTCGCAAAATCGATAGAAGGCATGGCTTGCGAACTGCGGACCGTTGTCGTGGATGATCCTTCGGGGCAGTCCAAAGTGATATATGACTTGATGCTTGAGGAAGCTGATCATGTTTGATGTCTTTACTTCTGCAAGCGGGACGGCATCCGCCCATTTGGAAAAGTAATCCGTAATCGCCAGTATAAAACGTGTCCTCTGGACGAAGGTAGAGTGATTGGACCAATGATGTTCATTCCCCACGCCTCAAATGGCCAGGATGCTACCGTCGGGTGTAGGAATTCGGATGGTTGATGTATAAAATTTGTGTGGACCTGACGGGCTTTGTACTTTCTTGCATAGTCTATCGCGTCTGCCACCATCGTAGGCCAGTAATAACCCATGCGACGAAGGCAGTCTTGCAGCTTCGGGCCAGGCTGATGGGCCCCGCAGACGCCGTCATGTGCTTCACGTATAGCTTCTTTGGCTTCTGTATTGGACAGACACCGAAGCAGTAATCCATCGTATGATTGCCGATACATCATCTTTGTTTCTGTATCGTAGAAGAATCTGAGAGAATGTCTTCTAATAGAGGTAGCTTCTTTCGGGTTCTCCGGCAAGACTCTATAGACTACAAAGTCAATAAATGGGAGCCTCCAATCCTGTGTCTCATCGACCGTCAGGGCAGAGTGACTCTCAACAAATTGGACGTTGTTCTTGGGACAAACCAACTCATGGCCTATTACGTCCACCAAATGATGAGTATATTTTAGGACCGCCAGGGAAGCGGCCATTCCTGCTAAGGTGTAAACCCCCTGATTTTCAACTAAGGCATTTGGATAATTTTCAAATTTTATTTATTGATATTTTGGGTTAAAACTAATTTTTTTTAAATAAGTATATATATATTTCTAGTTGTTCCTAGATTCTTTTTTTTTTCTTCTCTAATGTGAATTATCTAATTAAAAATTCTTTTAAACCAATTCCTGGTTGAACAAATCCTTTAAGTAAACTAAAATCCTAAAGATAACTCTTAGAGATAGTATTTAATAATAGAAAAAAAAATACAACATAACTAACTAGTTTACTAAATCTTTAGCACCCATAGCAATGCTCACTCCCATGCATTAACACCCGGGTCCACCTTGTTCTCCTATGGAATAGAATTGAAGAGCACAAGCAGCAATATTAAATGGGCCCACCATGACTTTGATTCCCTTTGAATGCAAAAGGAAAGAGTGAATGTGCACATAAATGAAGTGAGTAGCAACAGCTGCTCAATGGGAACGGCCGACCTATTCCATTTCCCTCACAGCTAACTCCCCGACCCCTTTAATTTCCCTGTGTGTAACCCCCGAGCTCCCTCCCATTCCTAAACCTATAAACTCATAAACTTCCATACTCAACGGAAGCTATTCCCCCTCCCTCCCTATATACATCTATAAATATACACATCTACTTTTCAAATCCAAACACAAACCCCACCCTATCAATGGAGACTGTCGTCGCTGTCGGGGACTGCCGACAGCCCTGTCCGCTCGTCCGTCGACCCCCACCGGCAGTGCTCACCGTCCGGATGTCCGCCACGCCTGCCCCACTGTCCCACTGACCTTCAACACCAACCCGCTGAACCGACACTGCGCCGACGACCACGACCACCTTCTTCATTAGTAAGTTTATAAAAACACTTTCCTCTACCAGCAAGATGGCCTACTGTTGTTCACGAAGTGACCAGGAAGAAATGTGTAGCACACTTTTCTTTTAGTAGTAATGATGGTTAATTCACATTTACACCCCTAATATTTCAACTATTACACCACAAGTAGAAACAAGCTATTTTTTTTTAGCTTCTAACTTAAAAACAAATAGAAACAAAGCTACAGCCAAGAAGCTTGAATGCAAGCTTTAATGATATTGTCACCCTTCCTATTATCTAAATGCACTTCTTGCCATAATGACAAATTTCCATATCAACCTATTTCTAGTTAAATTGACTATATTACGCTCGCTTGTCAGATTAACACGAAATTTGCGCCATCAGACTCGTCACGTGACGTTGGTCAAGTGGTCCAAGTTTGGTGCGAATCTGAGAACGTTGACCGGAACACCGTTTTGTGGGCCTACGGTCTGACTCAACGGACGATTTTGTCAACGGGGGGTCAGAATCCAATTCTAAAAGTACCGTTGGGTTCGTGGAGTCAAACTATATTTGCAGACACTAAGTTTATAAAATTCTAAAATATTTGATACTGACACGTTGATCGGTACGACGCGGCCCACCTTTGGACCCGTGTCAACTTAAAATTTACCAATTTGTTGTGTGTCCAGACTCGGACATGTGAATATCCATTTGTAGTTGTTCTCTTATTCTGGAATCATTTTTTTATTTTTACAGCAGGCGCTTACGCACTTCCTAGAACTATATCTGACTATCACCAAACCACTGCTCAGGACCCAGGCAAGTGTACCTTGCCAAATTTTCAGTACATATTCTTTTTTTTTGTTCTATTGTTTCTATCTTCATATATATCATGATATAGGAATAGTTGATACTTCACGTCCGAACAGATTCGGGTGTCAATATCTGTATGCAGATATTGGGTGTTAAACTTAAATATAGCGTTGCATTGATTATCGTGTTACTTAAGACACGATGGACCTAGGACACTGACACGATCATGAGATAGTCCAAGATATGACATATTCATGGTTTGGATCCTGTGATAGGTTACATAATTATTTACTTGATATTGTTAGTGTTATCTGACATGACTTGATAGAATAGAACATGGGGTGGGGAGAACATTACCGTTATATCAGGCTGTATATATATATACATATATTTTTACTCGAATATCCTCGTTTTCATATATGGGACTTGGCTGTTATTCTACTAGTTTAGCCTCGTTTCCATATAGGGACTTGGATGGTATTCTACTAGTATACCTTCGTCTCTGTAGCAGAGCGTGGGTGGTTATTTACTTGATATACTCGTATGCCCTTTGGTCCCACAACACGGTGCCTGAGGGCAATAGCCTGCTGAGGAGCTTGTGAGCCTCAATGGCTAAGCCTGATATCCGGAATATGTTCTCACGTGCATGTCACTTAGACTGGTTAGGGTAGTACCCATTAGTTCATATGTTTTTATTTACTGTTAATTGGCATGTTGTATGTACCTTGCTATGTCCCCTGAGGACCTGGTGATCTCTCCAGGTATTCGACTGAGCGGAGTTGGTAGCTGATCATGATGGTTGATATTTACTGTTTCAGGTATCTCTGGTGGTTATATATTTATCTCTATTCATTTATATTCTGCTTGTCAGCCTTGTTTTTGTAGACTCAAGTTATTTCTTTCCGGTCTATTCGAACAAATGTAGCATGGGGTGCACACTATGTTATATGTTGTTCATTCCTGTATTCTATCTTACTGTGGATTGAAACTTAGATATTATTAATTAATATAGATAGTTGGTCATTACTATACAGCTTATACGTATTCGAGCTGGACTGGAGTCCACTTGATACGTAGCTGGCATGTAATCGCATTCCTAGTCCTACGAATTTTGGGACTGGGGCGTTACATGTTTTTGTGGTGGCCCATGCAGGTCAGAGCATATCGTCTCGGTTACGTTACAGTACCGAACGAGCCTGCAATAGGATACTATATTAGGGTCTCAATCCACAATTGCTTTGGAAATTCTTTTGAGTTCATCTATCGCCCTTGAAGCTCGAATATTGCATTCAATCACAATCTTGAACTCCTTACCTTGAATTCACGCTCTTCCCTATTTCTGCAGGACGAATGCTCGTGTTTGATACTCCTTTGGATTATTATTTTTATCTTAGAAAAAAAAAATTATTAGAGCATCTTAAGAGGGATTGATTATTTAATATAATAAGGGTTATATTGACGTCTCTATTAGATAGACCAAGTGTGTCGGATTAGCAATATAGAATTCATATAGCCTACCTAATCCTAGTGAGAGACTCTAGGAGCAATGGACATTCTACTATTTATCTATGTTAGATAGGGATGGGATATAAGTCTAACTAGGTTTAACTTGGTTTAGTAAGAAAGGTACGATAGAGTTTTCAACCGAAATGATGGGAGTGATTTGAAAGAACGAGTAGTAGAATTTTAGATGTTGATATGGTTTTCAAATTAGAATGTGGTCACCTACATGAAAGACTACATTTGAAAGGATTCGAAAGTCTTGTTGAGAATAGGATAAATCTATAAGTATTGTACTCAAGATAGATAGAAATCCTATAGAAATCCTATGGTTGCATGAAGGCGGAGGAAGTTTTGTTTGAACAATATAAAAATCATGGTAGTAGGTATAGGTCAAGAAATGAAGTTATCACTGGATAGCGGTCGAAAGTCCATACTAGGAAGCTTTCTATCAAAGGGATAAGTGATATTTGGTTGTACCACTCTCTGACTTGGTATAGGATGTAGAATGGACATGACTGCATTATACTAGACATACCTTTAAGTAGAAGTTAAATAACTTTGAAAGGACCTATGAACAAGCATGAGTAGAATATTAGTCAATAGGCGAGTATTTGCCGAGGTATCACATATAAGCATTGTCTAGCATTAACATACCCCCATTACCTAGTATACAAGTATAGAAGGGTTAGACGTATTTGTGATTATTAAATAGCTTTCTATAGACTAGAAGTGGTGAGTTGTTAATCATACTAAAAAGGAGATTTGATAAAAGAATGACATAGTGATTAGGAATTAATTTTTGGTAGTCTTGGATTGTGTAGATAGACCTAATTAAGGACTTGAGAGAAAAATTAGGAATCTTAGTTTGAGTAGACTAGAAATCATGGAGATATTGACCCCTTTTCCACAACACAATTCAGATAGAAATACCAAAAGACTTGTAGTTATGACAATTGTGTTGGAATAAGATGCACATAGGGAATAAAGATGAAAGAACCGTAGGAGCAGTCATGGATGGCTAGGACCTAGCATACCCCATTTTTTTAGTATATGTTGCAAGAACTGACGATTGGAGGAAACTCAGTTTACATAAGTGAGTAAGTTGGCTGGAATTGAGATAGAAGACCTCTATGGTAGCATAAGTTAGGCCTAGAAGTTTAGCTAGCCTCATCCTTCGGAAAACTTGATAGATAGCCTATATTGACATAAGTCGATATCCGACGGATTGATCATTTGAAGTCCAAGGTCATTCAAGTAACCAAAAGTATTATCCACCATCGACCTGTTTGACCAATGAGCAAAAGTTTTCATTTCTAATGTTGACTTGAGATTGGGATACCATCAAGAGAAGGCACGGAGAGAAGATATTTCAAGGACATCATTTGGGACCCGCTACAACCATTATAAATTTTGGTGATGCCTTTTGACTGAAAAATATACCTGTTATATTTATTAGTTGGCTGAACATGGTGTTTCCTCAGTAATTAGAACAATTATGGTAGTTTGATTACATTTTTAGAAGCTATATTGGTAGCATATTTCATAAGAGAGTGATTGTGTAATGATATATAAGTATGATAGAACATATCTACTAGAAAGACCGAATAGAACAGAGATGCATTACACTTTTATAGGAAGTCAATCTTACTTAATGGACATATATTACTATCCATGCCAAAACAGGTAGGGTGAACTAGATGTTTTACATATCCATAGAGATTTATTAGGAGAATAAGAATATAATTATTAGTATTTTTTTTTTTGGATGACTAGAAATACGATATTAAAGGATATACAGTTGAACCTTAGTTATAGTTTCCTAAGCTAAAAAGAGGACAACGCTTGTGGTAGACTTTAGAAAGTATGACTTACGACTTTGTTATGGGTAAAATGGTTGGCTAAGCCATGTACTTAAGATTGGACATAAATCTGGGTAGAATCTTTATAGAAAATTTTTCAAAGGTAGAAGTCAGAACATAGTACAGTATAAGGTCTAATCCTAGCAAGCAACCCTGAAAATATTAGACTAAACCTTGCTAGCTTTTACATAAGATAGTCTAGAATAGAAGGACTAGAAGAACTAATATCAAAAGGTTATATCAGGTTGTTAGGTGGCCTAAGAATATTGGATAGGGTAGACAAATTTGAGTTAAACTAGCCTTGAAATGACCTCTAGAATGCCAGGACTAGAAGGTTGACCAATAGGTTTATGTATTTGGCTAGCCCAGGCTCAACCTTACCTAGCATGTAGGTGGAAAAAAAAAACTAGTGCATTGGTAAGATTATTATCAATTACTATTGACGTATAAGAGTATAATGAAGAGCTTAGAAAACTAATAGGGATCATGAATTAACTGTGAAATTTTCTATCTATATAGTTAGTCATAGATAAAGACTCAAGAGCCAAGTTAGAATCATTACTTCTAAATTAGTAACCCATTGACATTATAGGTAGTGTTGGAGAAGTGGTATATCGTCATGCAGTGCCCCATCTCTAGAGCAAGTGCATAATGTATTCCATGTCTCACAGTTGAGGAGATATGTGACTGACCCAAGCCATATAGTTGACCACTCCGAGATTACAGTAGGACCGAGTCTTTCATATGAGGAACATCCAGTTGGGATACTAGATGTCAGCGAAAAGACATTGAGAGGCAAGATAGTCAAGCCGGTTCGGGTAGTATGGAAGCACCAATCTCCTGGAGAGTCCACATGGGAACGGGAGGATTCAATACAAAAGCGTTATCCTCATTTATTCGAGGATTCAGGTATGACTTAAATTTTTGTTAAGTTATCATTGTCTTAATAAATTTCTGAATTTCGGGGACGAAATTTTCTAAGGTGGGTAGAATGTAAACCCCCTGATTTTCAACTAAGGCATTTGGATATTTTTCAAATTTTATTTATTGATATTTTGGGTTAAAACTAATTTTTTTTTAAATAAGTATATATATATTTCTAGTTGTTCCTAGATTCTTTTTTTTTTTCTTCTCTAATGTGAATTATCTAATTAAAAATTCTTTTAAACCAATTCCTGGTTGAACAAATCCTTTAAGTAAACTAAAATCCTAAAGATAACTCTTAGAGATAGTATTTAATAATAGAAAAAAAAATACAACATAACTAACTAGTTTACTAAATCTTTAGCACCCATAGCAATGCTCACTCCCATGCATTAACACCCGGGTCCACCTTGTTCTCCTATGGAATAGAATTGAAGAGCACAAGAAGCAATATTAAATGGGCCCACCATGACTTTGATTCCCTTTGAATGCAAAAGGAAAGAGTGAATGTGCACATAAATGAAGTGAGTAGCAACAGCTGCTCAATGGGAACGGCCGACCTATTCCATTTCCCTCACAGCTAACTCCTCGACCCCTTTAATTTCCCTGTGTGTAACCCCCGAGCTCCCTCCCATTCCTAAACCTATAAACTCATAAACTTCCGTACTCAACGGAAGCTATTCCCCCTCCCTCCCTATATACATCTATAAATATACACATCTACTTTTCAAATCCAAACACAAACCCCACCCTATCAATGGAGACTGTCGTCGCTGTCGGGGACTGCCGACAGCCCTGTCCGCTCGTCCGTCGACCCCCACCGGCAGTGCTCACCGTCCGGATGTCCGCCACGCCTGCCCCACTGTCCCACTGACCTTCAACACCAACCCGCTGAACCGACACTGCGCCGACGACCACGACCACCTTCTTCATTAGTAAGTTTATAAAAACACTTTCCTCTACCAGCAAGATGGCCTACTGTTGTTCACGAAGTGACCACGAAGAAATGTGTAGCACACTTTTCTTTTAGTAGTAATGATGGTTAATTCACATTTACACCCCTAATATTTCAACTATTACACCACAAGTAGAAACAAGCTATTTTTTTTTAGCTTCTAACTTAAAAACAAATAGAAACAAAGCTACAGCCAAGAAGCTTGAATGCAAGCTTTAATGATATTGTCACCCTTCCTATTATCTAAATGCACTTCTTGCCATAATGACAAATTTCCATATCAACCTATTTCTAGTTAAATTGACTATATTACGCTCGCTTGTCAGATTAACACGAAATTTGCGCCATCAGACTCGTCACGTGACGTTGGTCAAGTGGTCCAAGTTTGGTGCGAATCTGAGAACGTTGACCGGAACACCGTTTTGTGGGCCTACGGTCTGACTCAACGGACGATTTTGTCAAAGGGGGGTCAGAATCCAATTCTAAAAGTACCGTTGGGTTCGTGGAGTCAAACTATATTTGCAGACACTAAGTTTATAAAATTCTAAAATATTTGATACTGACACGTTGATCGGTACGACGCGGCCCACCTTTGGACCCGTGTCAACTTAAAATTTACCAATTTGTTGTGTGTCCAGACTCGGACATGTGAATATCCATTTGTAGTTGTTCTCTTATTCTGGAATCATTTTTTTATTTTTACAGCAGGCGCTTACGCACTTCCTAGAACTATATCTGACTATCACCAAACCACTGCTCAGGACCCAGGCAAGTGTACCTTGCCAAATTTTCAGTACATATTCTTTTTTTTTGTTCTATTGTTTCTATCTTCATATATATCATGATATAGGAATAGTTGATACTTCACGTCCGAACAGATTCGGGTGTCAATATCTGTATGCAGATATTGGGTGTTAAACTTAAATATAGCGTTGCATTGATTATCGTGTTACTTAAGACACGATGGACCTAGGACACTGACACGATCATGAGATAGTCCAAGATATGACATATTCATGGTTTGGATCCTGTGATAGGTTACATAATTATTTACTTGATATTGTTAGTGTTATCTGACATGACTTGATAGAATAGAACATGGGGTGGGGAGAACATTACCGTTATATCAGGCTGTATATATATATACATATATTTTTACTCGAATATCCTCGTTTTCATATATGGGACTTGGCTGTTATTCTACTAGTTTAGCCTCGTTTCCATATAGGGACTTGGATGGTATTCTACTAGTATACCTTCGTCTCTGTAGCAGAGCGTGGGTGGTTATTTACTTGATATACTCGTATGCCCTTTGGTCCCACAACACGGTGCCTGAGGGCAATAGCCTGCTGAGGAGCTTGTGAGCCTCAGTGGCTAAGCCTGATATCCGGAATATGTTCTCACGTGCATGTCACTTAGACTGGTTAGGGTAGTACCCATTAGTTCATATGTTTTTATTTACTGTTAATTGGCATGTTGTATGTACCTTGCTATGTCCCCTGAGGACCTGGTGATCTCTCCAGGTATTCGACTGAGCGGAGTTGGTAGCTGATCATGATGGTTGATATTTACTGTTTCAGGTATCTCTGGTGGTTATATATTTATCTCTATTCATTTATATTCTGCTTGTCAGTCTTGTTTTTGTAGACTCAAGTTATTTCTTTCCGGTCTATTCGAACAAATGTAGCATGGGGTGCACACTATGTTATATGTTGTTCATTCCTGTATTCTATCTTACTGTGGATTGAAACTTAGATATTATTAATTAATATAGATAGTTGGTCATTACTATACAGCTTATACGTATTCGAGCTGGACTGGAGTCCACTTGATACGTAGCTGGCATGTAATCGCATTCCTAGTCCTACGAATTTTGGGACTGGGGCGTTACATAAGGTGTCGGCTTCAATGTTCCGGAGTATCAAAACATGTTCTATGAAGAACCTATTCAGAGATGTAATGATGGAGATCGCTACCTGATGATAGGGGATCATGTTTTCATGATGAACTTCATATGAACCCCGGATCTGATTGACGATTAACTGTGAATCGCCATATGCCTCTAGGTACTCTACCCCCCAGTTCTTTTGTAAGTCAGAGGCTGATAACCAAGGCGTTGTACTCGGCCACGTTGTTCGAGCAGGGTTCTGTAAGGGAATATGCCCGGTTGATCACCAAGCCAGAGGGAGAAATCAGTACCACTCCGACCCCAACGATAATGTTGCCCTTGGGCCCGGTTCTTGAAGCACCGTCGAAGAACATTCGCCAGACGGAATCATCGAAAGCCATGTTTGAATTGGCGACCTCGTCTGGAATCTCTTCATATATTATGGTTTACTCCGAACTTGGATGGGCTGCTAAAAAGTCCGCCAGAGCTTGACCTTTAACAGCCTTTTATGGAACAAAGATCATGTCGTAGGGAGACAATAATATCGCCCAGGTAGCGAGGCGAGAGCTGAGTGCACCCGGCTTGGTCATGAGTACCATGAAGGGGTTAACTCTTGATATGACATGGATGGTTTGTCCTGTAACATAGTGTCGCATCTTCTGGATAGCGAACACCAGAGCAAGACATTCCTTCTCCACGGCGGTGTATCTATGCTCGGGCCCAATCATCATTCGGCTGAGGTAATAGATAGCTTGTTCATGCTCCACGTCATTGATTTGTGCTAGTAGAGCACCGAAGGAATTCTCCATCCTTTGTACATAAAGCAAGAATGGCTTTCCAGCAACCAGGGCCACCAAAACTGGAGGATTTGACAGATACTCTTTAATGTTGTCGAATGCACGTTGGCACTCTTCATCCCATATGAATGAGACACCCTTCTTCATGAGGTGGGTGAATGGTTGACATCGCCCGGAGAGTTTAGAGATGAACCTCCTGATGTAAGCTAGCCTCCCTTGAAGGCCTCAGAGTTCACGGAGATTTCTTAGGGGACCCGTCTCCATAATTGCCTTCGTCTTCTCCGGATCTATATGAATTCCCTGGGAAGTAAGGATAAAACCCAGGAATTTTCCACAAGATACGTCCAAGAAGGATTTGGTAGGATTCATCTTCAAGTTGTGCGCTCGCATCAGGTCGAATACCCTCCTCAGATCCTGCAGATGGTCTCCCTTAGAGCGGCTTTTGACAGCAATGTCATCAATATAACACACCACGGTCTTGTGCAGGTAATCTCTAAAGATGACACTCATTGCTCTTTGATATGTGGCACCAGTATTCTTTAATCCGAAGGGCATGACTGTGTAGCAGTACACGCCAATCGGTGTTCGGAATGATGTATGCTTTTCGTCGTCAGAAAATATCTTGATTTGGTTGTATCCTGAGAAGCCATCCATGAATGACATGCTCTCAAAGCTACATGTGTTGTCGATCGTGATGTCCATGATGGGAAGATGGAACTCATCTTTAGGACATGTTTCGTTTAGATTTCGGAAGTCGATGCAAATTCGAATCTTCCCATTCTTCTTGAGGACCGGTACTATGTTGATGACCCAGTCTGTATGTTGCTCCTCCCGGATGAAGCCACTGGCTATCAGTTTATTGACCTCAGCTTTGATAGAATTTATGATGTCCAGGCAGAAACGTCTTTGTTGTTGCTTGACCGATTTTACGTCTGGATGAATGTTGAGTTTATGAAGTACAACCTCGAGGTTTAATCCTGACATGTCTTCATAGCTTCAGGCGAACACGTCAATGTACTCTCTGACGAGTTGCAAAAGCGCCTATCGCTCTTTGTCTGTCAGGATTTTGCTGACGAAGACTGGCTTTGGGGAGGACTCATCGTCGAGGTCAACTTGCATAACCTCATCTTCAGTGGGAGGTTCATGGAGTTCGAAGCATTTCTCCCATTGTGCATCTAATTGCTGGACCCAAGGTTCTAACTCGAGAAGTTCGGGTACGTCTTGGTCTTCTTCGTAGGCATCAGCAAATACCATATTGACAGACAGAGCCTGCCCGAATACTTCCCCGATGCTGACATCCGAATCAGAAGTTGGTGATCCTGTCGAATGTGAATGCCAGTCACATTTCTCATCTGAGCTTTCAGGGGTTGTTGCAGGTGTAACATAGCCCAGGCCACGTCTGGTCTTGTTGTAGTAATCTCGTGGTTTTCCAGCCAAGACTGGCAACTGTAAGGGTAACCGCCGACCAGTGTCGTAGTTTAAGCGTGGTGTAGTCTCCAAATCATACCCCTATTTTTGCATGAGGTACTTGGATCGGAAGCTATACAGATAAAGGGGCAGTCTTCCGATGTCGGGTTCGAGATCAACTTCTTCTATCCTGAAGGGCTGTGGATCATTCTTCCGGCCGAAGATGATTGGATGATCCTCTCCCTCGACTATGAAGCAAGCGTCTTCCACGGGAGTAAGTCAGTTTGTGGCATAGACATTTGTAACCTGTGCGTGTAGGTTGGTGCCTATACCGTGTTCCATAGCATACATGGTACAAAGCTTATTAAGATCGAGGTAGTTCAAAGATAACCCTTTATTGATGAAATAAGGTATCTTTTCTGGTGGAATTACATCATCTGCAGAGGGAACATTAGTGTGAGCAGCTACATACTTGGCCAACTCTGATTCCTCTTCGGCCACCCCCTATATTGATGAGGACTGGGAGGATGACCTGGGCAGCTTAATCATCAGGGGCTCTACTGGTGGAGCAGAATGTGAGGTCGTTGGCGCACTTGTGCCCCCCAGTTTGGTGCTCGGTGCTAGACGGGGAGTTGTTGGCCCGCTAGCAGTCCCCGGCTTAGCGCTCGGCTGTCGACTCATTCTGGGAAGACGAATCGTCATTGGCTTAACAGAAGGATTGGACTCTTCTGTTTGTTGTTGACCGGCTCTAGGCAGCCTGATTGTCAGCTGCTCCGTAGTGGGTCTCGACCCTTGGCCAGAACTTAGCAGTCGGATTATCATCTGCTCTTTTTGTGCAGTGAGCACCGGAAGACTCGTTCTTTCTCTACGCAGAGTGGCGGTAAGAGGTGCCGTCTTGCCTGGTTTGCGGGGTTGGAGATAGATTCTCAAGGGTTCTTCTGGCCCCGCAATGGCCTCCGTCTTCTCTTGAACATCCTTCTTGACCAGGTGCCTCTTGGATTTCTCGTACAAGCAAGAATCCGAATAATAGGATTCGACTCCTTTAAAGGGATCGATGTCAGCAAATTCCGTCCTCACGAAGTCGTGCTTGTCGACGTACTTGAAGCACTGGTGCAATATGGTGGGCACGATCATGTAATCGTGTATCTACAGACGTCCCAGGGGAATATTATAGGAGGTGTCTATGTCGATGACATAGCAGGTTACTTCCGACTGAAGGTCGTCAATTTGGCACTTCATGCGAATCTTCCTAATGGGATAGCTTCTTCCGAAATTCAAACCGCTGATGGCGGTGCTAGTAGGAGTCAACCGATGCATAGGGATGCGCAGATGGTGAAGCAAGCTCTTCGGAATAATGCTTATCGAAGAACCAGATCAATGTGCATCCGATCCACCTTGACGTCGTTGACATATCCAGTATAATACAGAGGACGATCGTGCAGGTTGGTTTTGATAAGCATGTCCTGCAGAGTGAACACAATATTGGGCATGGCCCCTGTGTAAGCGTTTTTCTGGAGATCCGCAGGCGAGCTCTCCATAGTGAGATTGACCTGAGCTAGATATGCGATGGCATTCTGTAGTGCCTCGCTCAGTGCGACGCGAACATATTTGGTGAGTCTCAGGAGCTCATACAATGACAACTTGGCCGATGTATTGGCCAATTGTGCCAAAATGTCAAAATTGTAGGGCTGCTCTAGCCCGTGAAGCGTGTTTTTCTGGAGCGACTTGTCAAAGCGGGTCTCCTTTGGCTTAGGCTTATCGACCGGCGGAGGCTGAGAAGGTCCTGGAGCGTTAGCAGCGGTCGGCTGGC
>JANAVB010036698.1:0-55000 GCA_029216955.1 Iris pallida | reverse complement strand
GATGTCGCTCACCGATATGTCTTGTTAAATTGTGACATACAAGAAGTGAGAGATTTTGAGAAGTAAGTGACTACACTTAGACTCGTTATAATCTCTAATTTGGTGAAGTAACTGACTCTACTTATTCTTACTCTCTAACAGTATATTTAGAGATGAAGTCCAAATGAGGACACCCGATATTACCGATAAAGGAATTCAAAGAGAGGTTGATTGTACCTTTTCGTCCTAGTTTCGCAAATATGTATGTAACTGAGATAATAATTTATGTGGCTACCATTAAAATATATGCATCTAAAATATTTAAATTATCAATATTTGTTTACAGGTTTTATTGCCTGAAACAATACTCACAAATGATAGTATTCGTTATTTGGCATTGGGACCAAAGAAGCATGTAAAGACTTGGCCAGGATATGTCGTTAATGGCTTCAAGTTTAAGGCAACTCAGAATGTTATAAATGGCAAATTTCTCAATGACGGCTTCAGTACCAAGGATTCTGGTGTTTGCATAAGAGACACCATCTATGACGACGAGCTGGACTTTGACTATTATGGAGTGCTTCAGGATATTATAGATTTATAATATAGTGCCCCATATGATATGCATATTGTGATGTTAAAATATGAGTGGTTCGATACGACACCAAATATCGGTTGGAGAATCGATAAACAATTTAGATTCGTCGATATAAATTATCGCAGAAGGTATAGAGGGTCCGACACGTTTGCGATAGCAAGTCAGGCTGTTCAAGTCTACTATACAAGCTACCCAAGGCGTCGTAGAGATCGATTTGACTGGTGGGCAGTATGCAAGATTAAATCTAGAAATATATTCAACGTTGGAGACCCAGTATACCAAGAGGACCAGATCGAAAAGTCCCAATACTTGGTACAACATTCGTATACCATAGATGTTGAAAATATTATTGAGGAAAATAGATGGGAGGAAGAGGTCGATACACAAGACTTAGCTATCAACCAGGAAAGAAAGAGACATCTTGTCCCAACTATTGAGGATGAGGATGAACAAGAAGAAGAAGAACTTGATGAGGATGAGGATACAGATGAAGTCGATGATGAGGATGAGGACGAGGATGAGGAAGAGGACGAAGACGATGACGATGATTAGATTAAATATCAGTATATATTAAAAATACTTTCAATTACATAATTTTAGTTTGACCTCATAAAAGCACTTATAACTAATTTATATGAATTCAGTTTAAACTTCTGCATATTCTTGTTGCAGATGGCTCTCATAGTTGTTCTTGTATTCGCGGCGTCACTCGTCGCCCTGCTGATGGCTAGCACTCGTCGTGCTAGTGGTGCGGGCCGTGGTGGTGCTGGTGGTACTGGCCGTGGTGGTGGTGGTGGTGGTGGTCGTGGTCGTGGTCGCATTCAGCCTTCCCAAACTGTGTCCCCATCTAGCGAGCCCGACCCGAAGAGTGCCCCGGGCATAGACTCATCCCGCCGTCGATCTACCCAGGGGCTATCGACACATTCGTCGATGGGGTCTACATCCGCTAGCAGATCAACCAATGGCTGTACGACAGTGGGCCCCAGAGTACCCCCACATTCAGTTACATCTGGTGACTGGCGAGTACATGTACGGAGTCGCGGATCCTCCGACGCCACCAGAGAGGCCGATGGGCGAGTTTCGACGAGAGTTATGGCCCACGGGTGAAACGTAAGTAAATTTAAGTTTATTTAATAAATTTATTTCATTTGTTCAAGTTAATAATCCAGTCGTTGCTTCATTGTAGGTTTTTTTCGTGGGATGCTACCAGGCTTCTAGGACAGATTATCCGGGCTAACTACCATAGCCTCTACCTTAATTTTTCTTAGGTGCCCCTATACTTGTAGTACCGCTGGCTCGACGAGATGAGGGTATATATATATATATATATATATATATATATATATATATATATATATATATATATATATATATATATATATATATATATATTGTGATTAATTAAAAAAAATATATTGTGATTAATTATTAATTACTCCTTAATCAATTATTTTTTTAATATCGTGATAAATGAATTTGTATGTAGAGGACCTTCTGGTGGCCACCCCATCGCGAGGAGGCGATCCACAGGACCTATAGAAGTGCCGCCGGAAAGAAGATCAGGGATGCAGTTTATGACCTTCGAACGGCGCATTCGAAGAAGGAGTGGATTCGACAGGACTACTATGAGCAACTCTTGGAGAAGATGGATGCTCCTACCTTCAAGGAGAAATCAGAAAAAGCGAAAGCAAACCGACGGGCCTCGGGGCTACATATGGGGGGATCAAAGCCCCACGCAGCGACGCTTGCAGATCTGGTGAGATACCACAAATTCATTCACTATCTAATTCGGTACTATTAATATATTTAATTAATTAAATTCTACGAATATTTTATATGCACACCCAATAGGCATTGAAGGAGGGAAGACCTGCTGACTCGATCACCATGTACGATGTATTCCAGCATGTCCACAAGAGACGGAAGGACGGAAGCTTCGTCGACGAAAGGGCCAAGGCGACGGATGTAAATACTTACGTTTATGAGATTTATGTTAAAATTATAAGTATTCAGACAATAACTTAAGTAAACTTAGGATTCAGACAATAACTTATTAGGTAAACTTAGGATTCAGACTATAACTTAGGGTAACATAGGATTTAGATTATAACTTAGGTAAACTTATAGTATAATAAACACATTCATTTCATAAGCTGCGTATCGTGAGGCCCTTAGTCGGATTCAGCCATCTGCTACCAAGGATGTCGACGAAATGACGTCTGTCAGGACGCTCTCTTCTACGGCCACTTACAACGATGACTTATTCGTAGATACCGTCGGCGGCTATAGGAAAGGGCGCGTGTATGGAGTCGGCTCCTGGCTAATTTGCACTTGGCGACTCCGAGATTTCCACCTCCCCCGCCTTCTCTTGCGGCCCCGACAGACGATGATGTGAGGTCCCAGCTTGCGCATCTGAACGAGGCGGTGTCGGAGATTCGGACGCAGTTGTCCACGTACCTGCGTTCTTCTACTCGTGCTGCCGGTCATTCCAGTGCTCTCGGTCCTTCTTCCGTCGAGCATATTTCTTTTGACCCTACTGCTCCTATCGTACCGCCTCCTACTTTCATGGCCCTCCTTGACATGATGATGCCAGAGTAGCTGTGCCATCTTCCAAGCCATGTCTTGCAGGGATTGCCGCCGTACTTGGTAGAGAAGTATATGAGACGGTCGCAGCAGGGAGTACCACCACAAGCAGATGATCGCAGCCCTCGTCGTTGATCTTTGTATTTTTAGGATTATTTTGTTTCTAAATATTGAATATTGAATATTTGTGTTTAACTATTGAATATTTGTCTGAATAATTTGAATGCTTGGGATTATTTGTGTTTTGTGTGTTTATTTGTGTGTTGGAATTGTTTGTGTGTTTTTTATGTTGGAATTGTGTATATTGGGAATGCCCAGTTTTATGCTATTTTTTTCAAAAATTTCCCAAATACCGACGGACGGGCGACCAATTTCCAACGGGCTATCCGTCGCTAACTGGGGGATTCCCAGTTAGCGACGGATGCGCGACTAAAAGCAGACGGATTATCCGTCGCTAAGGTTCTGGAATTATAAAAGATTCACAGGATAGGACTGACAGATATTACGTCAGTATACCGTCGCTAGTAGTCGGTAAAACATTGGCAACGGATAATCTGTTGCTATAATGCCGACCGATTGGCGACGATCTAGCGACGACGCACGACGGAGTAACGACGGATTATCCGTCGCCAATGTTCGGGAAATATGAATAATTCACAGAACCGTGTCGACGGATATTCCGTCGGTATTCCGTCGCGGCTCTGTCAAAACTTAGCAACCATTCGCGACTGATTGGCGACAGATTTTGCATATTAGAAACTCTCTGATACGCATTTACCGACCAAGTAGCGACGGATTTTTCTGTCGGTAAGTGATACATCATTACTTCTTTTGATACGTGATTTGACGGTAATCCGTCGTCGAGTCGTGGCAAACTGCACGAGTATGGTTGACGGCAGTCCGTCGCTAATTCGTCGCTGGGCGACTACTTGCCGACGGATTGTAGTTAACGATGAGGCTTTTCCTGACGACCTTTTTTAACCAATATTCATCGACCATCCGTCGGTAATTACACTTATCGACGGATTTGGACGGATATAGCCGTCGCTAAATCGATGAATTTTTGTAGTGATAATCGACATGATGTTGACAGAAATCTAGAAAAAGTCTCTACCGAACCAGCCTCAGAAGAACCCTTGGCTATATATCTAAAAGGCCCTATGTGGAAATATCCTGTTGAAAAGTATCTGGTTATATATTTGAAAGGTACTGTAGGGAAGAAGCCTGTCACAGAGCCATTGGTCATCAACTCGCCTAAGATTCCTGGTAAAGGTAATTCTGCCAGAGTTCCACAGGTAGCTCATAATGGGGGTGATAAACCTATGGTCATTGACTTGTGCAAGAATAAAACAAGCACTGAAAAAGAAGAGCCTTTGGTGGTTGATCTGAGGACCAAGAAAGAGGAGCCGCTCGTAATTGACCTTCGTTGAGGCAAGTGTCCAGTTCAACCAAATTAGCCCCTGGTGATCGATCTGACTAATATTGTGATTACAGCAAGAGTAGATGTTGTAAATAAACCTCAATGTATTAAACTTTCGGAGGATGTTTTCCCAAAATAAAAAATTATGTACATACCTAATAAAAGAGGTTCTGTTTTTGATTATTTTGGTGTTCCTAAGACTAGTCTTAAACTATAGACTCTTTGTGTTCAATTATCACCGATACAAAGCTATCAATGCGTGTATATGTTTCTTCTAGAAATAGTAATACATGTCTGTCACACAAGGATTCGTATTACGAAGTACCAGATAGGGCGATCGACGACACCGATAATTTTTGGTCGAGCTGAAGTTTCTAAGGAGGCTTTAATCGATGATCCCGAACTAAATACCGGTAGAATGCAATTTTACCGGTGCACTCCTCAAGCGAAGAACATCATTCAAAAGATGGGCTATGATTTAGATAGTCAGCAAGGCCTTAACTTTGGTAAAGGCCAACGTCTCCCACAGCATATCCCGACTCCATAAAGGAAACCACAAGACTATCATTATCGTACTTGCTCCAGGTTAGGGTACGTAACTACCCAAACAACTCCAGAGATTTCAAAAGACGAAGAGAGTAAAACATATTCTCATTCTTCTGATTCTTCAGCATGGAATTCAGATCACAGTATGGGAGCAATATTTAGGGATATTTTCTCAGCCAACAAGATATCTGGTGATCAAATGAATAATGATAATTTTTTCATTGAGCCTTTTGAAGTCGACCTTTGGGCACATCAGCTTGAAACTCGATGGGAAATGTGATTTAAACAACGGGAGCCCCCTACTGAAGATGATATGGTTCAAGTTCATTTAGGTGACTCAGAATAACCTAAACCAATATTCATCAGTAAGTCTACCTAAAGAAGATAAGCATTCTCTTTTTTAGCTCATTAAAGAGTATGATAATATATTTTCTTGGAGTTATGAAGATATGCCCGGGCGTGATACACGAATTGCGATCCATCGCCTTAACATACTCTCTAATGTTAAGTCGGTAAAGCAACAACAATGGTTTTTTGTCCAGATATTATGGATGCTATTGTAACTGATGTAAAAAATCTCATGGATAGTAGATTCATCCGGGAAGAACAACAACCTGATTAGGATGATAATATTGTCCCAGTTATAAAGAAAATAGAAAGGTTCGTGTGTGCATTGATTATCAAGACCTTAATCAAAAGGATAAATTTCCTCTAACGATCACGGATGTTATGATTGACAATACTTGTGGCTTTGAACGTATGTCCTTTATGGACGGATTTTCATGCTATAATTAAATCAAAATTTTCATAGACGTTGAGAAGCATATGTCATCCCGAACACCGTTAGGGGTATACTGTTATACGGTGATGCCCTTTTGTTTAAAGAATGCTGGAGCTACATATCAATGTGCCATGAGCATAATTTTTGCAAACATTTACAAAATATTGTGGAAAACTACGTATATGACATTGCAGTCAAAAGTCGTTCAAAGGACGATCAACTTCAAGACTTGAGAATGGTGTTCGAATTGATGTGTGTACATCAACTTAAAATAAACCCTACAAAGTCATTTTTTGGAGTTTCTAGCAACAAATTTTTGAGGTTTGTCAAAACTTCAAAAGGGATACATATTGATCCTGACAAAATTAATGCTATGCTAGAAATACAGCCCCAAAAGTATCAAACAACTACATGATCCAGAAGGGAGGTTGGCCTACATTCGTAGGTTCATTTCAAATCTTTTCGGACGTTCTCCCTTTCACTTATTTGATGAAGAAAGGAGTCTCTTTTGTTTGGGATCAAAAATTTCAACAAGTGTTTGATGATATCAAGAAGTATCTAACTAATTCTTCGATATTGGTGGCTCCTATGGTGGGTAAACCATTCAAGTTATATGTTCACACAATAGAACATTCCTTTGGTGCACTGCTAGCTCAAAAGAATAGTGAGGGGCATGAACAAGCTATTTATTATTTGAGCCGTATGACGGTCAGTGCAGATCACAGATATAATCTTGTCGAGGAGTGTCTTGCTCTAGTTTTTGCAATCCAGAAGACACGTCATTATGTAACTGGACAAACTATTCATGTTATATCCAGGGTTAATCCTCTCAGGGTTCTCATGACCGAACCAAGTTCACTTAATTCTCGCCTTGCTACTTGTGTAATGTTACTATCTCCATATGACATGTTGTATATACCGCAGAAAGCACTTAAAGGTCAAGCTTTAGCTGATTTCTTAGTTGCTCATCTGATAGCAGAAACTTCTAAACTTTATGATAAAATTCTCGATGAAGTACTGGAGTCTAACACAACAACGTAGGAGTCTATGTGAATGTTCTTCGATGGGGCATCAAGAATAGGTCCCAAAGATGACATCATAGCAGGAGTACGGGAATTTTTGGTAGCCCATGATAATATTGTGATCCACCATACCTATTCTCTTATGGAGCCCTGTTCCAATAATGTTGTAGAGTACAATACTCTACTTATTGGGGGTAGACTATCTGGAAGCTTATTGCGACTCCAAGCTAATAGTTAGTCAAGTTCGAGGAGAATATGAGGTTCAACATTGTCACGACCCGCACCCGCTTTTCGGATACGAGACGTGTCCAAGCCAGCCTACGCCGCAGTGTCGGCGGTAGAATGCTATCACGGTCATGCTGCTCAAAATCACAAAATAACAACTTTAATGCTCATTCACATTTGTAAGATTTATTACAACAATTTTAAGATTTATATTGGAAAAAAATACAATATTCTTACACATTTAATAAAAATAATACCACTGCTATGTATTTCTAGGTTTATGTCTGCAAGTACACCCGTATCTTCCAAAGCTAAGTGAATCCACGGCTAAACTAAAAAACGTTAGTTTTCAGTCAGGAATGGAACAAGCACACAAACCGACGGCAATATGAAAACACAATAGAATTTACAAGACATAAAAATAACATATGAGATAAAAACTAGAAAGTACTGATGACATGGCAAATGGTGGAAAGACAAAGAAAAACAAATATAATACAACTATCTATGTGATTTGAAATATCCGTTTCGATATGTGAACGGCTAGGGGGTAAATCCGGCACCCTGCACGTGTCGTGTTCAGCTGTTATTCTCCACAAAAGACACGGGGGATAGTTATGGGTAGTCCACATATCTATTAAAATATTTCCTCTCCCAACTATTCCGTGTGACGAGCGTGTCAACAAGCAGCAAGACATATGTATAAACATGAAATGTATAGACTACTATGAATCGAAAAGCAATCAGAAAGTGTACTTGCCTGAGGTCCTTTGCTGGTGAAACCGACAATTCTATTGGGTCCAGTATAGCCCGATTGTCTAGGGTTGATAAGGAAGTATGAATACAATTAGCTATGTTTAATGACAATCTAACGATCTAAGAGATTTTCTAATATAATTATTTAATACATATATGCTTTAGAAAATATTTATAGCATATTTAATATTAGCCCTTTTTAAGAAAACATTTATTTTATGAATATAAGTCCTTATTAGCAATTTTTTTAAACTAAGTAAAAACCCAACAAATCAGCCCATTATTATATTAAAGCCCAAATCACAAAATTATAAAAAGATCCATAATCAAATTGTTTAAAAGATAATCAATTTCTTTAGCAGGCCCAAGCCCAAAATATGATCATTACTAAAGCCCACATATTTTGGTATAACTTTATCTAACAAAAAACTTATACATATATAGAAAAAATATAGTCGTATAAATAAGGCCCAAATATAATATATGGCTTAAAGCCCATCGATTAGAACCATAACCTAAACTAATTTTAAGTCGAAAATAGCTTTAATAAAATAACCTAAAATATTTTTATAAATCTTGGTCCCAAAATAGATTATACAAATTAAACCCAAAATTATTCTTATGAATATATGGGAAAATAAATATATTAGAGCCCATATTTAAAATTGAAATAATTTAAAACCCAAAATAGTGATAAATATTGGCTCATGCCAAAACATTAATTTAGAATTAACATTTAGGCCCAATTCCAATGCCCCATAGCCCATACAATCATACTTTTGATACTGCCACTCCACTCTATATAGTAAAAATAGAAATACTTAATAATACGAAAAGTAATAACATTAATGATAACAATAGGAAAAATAACAGTAAAAATAATATTATACTAATACATGTATAGAAACAATTACATATATAATTATATTAATAGCAAATCAAAATACACTTATTAATTAAACCATTCATTGAAATCAAATACACTAACTCATTCCCAATGCTGGCCCGTAGGCCTTCATGTTGACACAAAGTCACAGTCAACCAAATATCGATAACATTGACTAAATAATACTTGTAATAATTCAATACGACACACGACGTCTACATCAAGCTCAAGTCAGACGACATCTCAGTCTTTGCAAATCAGTTATATATGAGTATGTATTTTATACTTTTATTGAGTCTAGACTGTTGTAAACTGTGTCATGCTGAGCTCTTGAGACTTGACCAAAAGCCTACCCAAAAATCCATAAACTCCACCATCCAGAAATAAGTCCATTGGTCCCTTAGAATCATTCTGTACTCTGGAGACAGAGTTCGGGCTGAACTCTGCCTCCACACAGAGTTCGGGCCGAACCCTGTCCCCTAAAAATCAGCAACCTAAATTTTAGGGTTAGCTGGTTGCAAGTTGTCCAACGGCCAAATATTTGAAATTTTCTACCCGAATTCTGGCCGAATTCTGCCTACAAAAACCCTATAAAAAGGCCAAGAATTCTCTCATCTCAAATCATCCAATCTTCTCTTCTCTTCTCTACTCTCTTGAAGCTCAAATAAGCCATCCCCTTCCCATCTACTAGCCACAAGCATCCTAAGTCTCGAGTGCTCAGCATCTCTCAGTTAGGAGTCTTGTGCAAGAGTTGAAGAAGTCGCTTGGAAAATTCCAAGCAATCGCCACTGCGATCCTTTGTAAGAAGTTAACGTGCTCTTCTGAAGAAAAGGCACGGGTTGTAAACTACTATTTCACAAATAGTGGATTTAATCCTGAGCTAGAGTTCTCAGGCCTGGACTAGTCCTCCACGAGGGAAACCAGGTTAAATCGGCTGTGTTTGCGTATGCTATCTTTCTTCTCACTTTAAATTCTGCATTTACTCTGATTAGTTTTGTTTGTGATAGAGTTGAATTTTTAATTGGATATTATCTCTATAAACTCTATTCACCCCCCCTCTAGAGTTGCCATCTGTTCTTCAATTGGTATCAGAGCTCTGTTCTCTTTACAAGGACTTACATCCTAGAGCTGATCCATGGCAACCACACAATCCTTGATTTCCAATCACGGTGAAGGACAGTCCACTCATAGGCCTCCCCTATTTGATGGAACTAACTACACGTATTGGAAAACAAGGATGAGCTTTTATCTCAAGTCGCTAGACTTTGACCTGTGGACTGTCGTCACTGACGGTTACAAAAAGCCCGCCAGAATAGTTGTCAACGGTGATCTTGTTGAGAAATCACATGACAAGTATTCTGACGAGGAGAAGAAACAGGCAAGTCTAGACGCGAGAGCTATTAATGCTTTATTCTGTGCTATAGACAGGAATGAGTTCAACAGGGTATCTACATGCACCACATCTCACGAAGTGTGGAAACTCCTAGAAGTGACGCATGAAGGAACCACCCAAGTCAAGGAATCTAAGATAAGCCGTCTCACTCAAGAATACGAAGCTTTCAAGATGAAGCCAAACGAGACGATCACGTAAATGTTTACAAGATTCCTCGACATCATCAATCCCCTGTCTTCACTCGGCAAGCAATATTCAAATCACGAGAAGATTCGCAAGCTACTTAGGGGGCTACCAAAAATTTGGAACCCTAAGGTGACAGCCATCATTGAAGGAAATGATCTCACAACCATGTCCATGGAGACCTTGATGGAAAAGCTAATGACTCATGAGCTTGACCTCAAGGACTTCGAAGAGCCTGCTCCTAAGGCTAAGGACATCGCACTCAAAGCTCACCGACGGAGGGCTGAACCCGAAGAGACGGATGACGACAACTCAGAAGACGATGATCAAGCTCTTATGGTCCACAACTTCAAGAAATTCCTTCGCTTCAATCGAAAAAAGAAGGAACCACAAGAAGATGGCGAAGAAGAGCCAACCTGCTACGGTTGCAAGAAGACTGGACACGTCCGAAAAGACTGTCCATTCTTAAAGAAAGGCAACCGTTATGAGATGCCATACAAGAAGACCTCCTCAAAGAAATATGCCAACACAAGCATTTGGCATAAAAGCGAAGCTAGTGACTCCGAGGAAGAGAAGAACTCTCCTCAAGATGCGGCTAATGTGTGCCTAATGGCGACGTCCGACAAGGTATCAAACGAAACTCTTGACGACTTCTCTTTTGATGAACTTGGCGATGCTTTCACCGATTTACTCGATGATCACAAAAAGATCATTGGTAAATACAAACATGCCAAGGACAAAATCAAAAGTCATGAAGTCGAAATTCAAAGACTTTCTTTACTGCTTGATAATATTAGAGACACTTCACCCACGGAAGTCACAGATGAGGTGTCTAAGCTTAAACTAAGCCTTCATGATGCCGAAGCACGTATTGAGCAACAAATACAAAAAATCACAACACTCAACACGATGCTTGCTGATGAAAAGAGTAGACACAAGATTTCTATGACAAAGATATATGGTTTAAATGCTAAGGTTACTGAACTGCAGGCTGTCTCTAAGAGATTAAAGACTAAATTGGGAAAACAGGTTGTTCAACCTCAAACCCAATTACATGAGACACAGACAAAGCATAACATTTCTCATACTAGTCATCCACCTACAACACGTAACCATGCTTTCATGTACACACACTTCCATAAAACACACAAACCACATACACGTAGAAATAACTCTCATATGATACACAATCATCATGCTACACATAGATACAATCATCACAATGTTGCACAAAGACCCAATCAACATCATTCTACATATAGGCATCATCACCATGCTGCTCCATATAGACACTATAACCATGCTATTCCATATTACTCTGATGTTCCACATAGACAATATCACCATGCCACTCCACATCAATCTATGCATAGTCATCATCACCATGCTAATCATCATACTTCTCCTCATTATAGACATCATCAGCATGCTCCTAATGTAAATAGGAATGCTATATGTACTTATTGTGGTTTACATGGACACATATCACCACAATGTAGAATTAGAAGATTAGTAGATAGAAAGATATATGCATGGTTTCCAAAAACTAACTTTTCAGGACCCTCAAGAACTTGGGTACCAAAGGTCACATCTACTCTTGATGTAGGTGGACCTTCCCTCCTCAACTAAGAGTAAGTGGATTCTCGATAGTGGATGCTCGCGACATATGACGGGAGACGCACATCTTTTCGTATCACTATCGATGAAGAAAGAAGGATATGTATCCTTTGGTAATAACCTAAAAGGTTATATTATAGGTAATGGTAGTATTGGCTATCCTCCCTCCCCCGTAATAAAGGATGTCTGCCTAGTGACCGAGTTAAAGCATAACTTGCTCAGCATCAGTCATCTTGCTGACCATGGTTATGACATTAACTTTTGACAAAACAAATGCCTTATTTATGATAGGTCAACGGGAGACATTGCTTTTGAAGGGGTAAGAGAGGATAATATTTATATTTTCTATTTGTCTGGAAATACTAACAATGCAGGTAGATGCTTATTTGCTCATAAAGATGAACGACTACTATGGCACCAGCATCTCGGTCATGCCAATATGGATACCATATCCAGGCTATCGACCAAGAAGCTAGTTAGAGGCTTGCCCGACATCACATTCAAAAAGAACACCGTTTGTGCCGAATTGTATGCAGACCGAGTTTGAGATAAGCATGATGGGAGAGCTCAACTACTTTTTTGGGCTGCAAGTCAAACAAATGTCAAATGGAACCTTCATCTGTCAGTCAAAGTATACAAAGGACATGCTGAAGAAATTCGACCTTGATAATGTCAAACCAATCAGCACTTCTATGGCTACTTCAACCAAGCTTGAACCAGATGACAGCGACAAACCCGTAGATCAACGTAAGTATCGAGGTATGATAGGCAGTCTACTCTATCTTACTGCTAGTCGCCCTGATATAATGTTTAGCGTTTGCCTGTGTGCTAGATATCAAGCAAATCCTAAGGAATCACATATGACCGCAGTTAAGCGTATCTTTAGATACCTTAAGGGTACAGTTACAGTGGGCCTATGGTATCCCAAGTCAACATCATTTGACCTCATTGGTTACTCTGATGCTGATTTTGCTGGATGCAAGGTCGACCGTAAAAGTACGAGCGGTACGTGTCATTTATTAGGAAAGGCTTTAGTCTCTTGGTTTAGCAAGAAGCAGAATTCTGTCACACTATCCACAACAGAAGCTGAATACATAGCAGCTGGGCATTGTTGTGCACAAATTATGTGGATGAAGCAAACCCTTGAAGACTATAATTTATCTTTCATGTATATTCCAATATTTTGTGACAACACTAGTGCTATAAACTTGACTAAGAACCCTATTTGTCACTCACGCACAAAGCACATTGAAATTTGACACTACTTTTTGCGTGATCATCAGCAAAATGGCACGATTAACTTAGAATTTATTGACAATGATCATCAGTTAGCGGATTTCTTCACAAAGCCATTATCCGAAGAGCGCTTCAATTTCCTTTGTCGTAAACTTGGAATTTTAGATGAAGCCGTCATAAATTAAAATACACCTGCATAAATATCGATTATATTGTGATTCTATTATGATGAACTTGCTATGAGTACAAGCCGAAAGGGCCCTTCTGGCAACAAGGCGTAAAAGCCTAAGCGACACGGTGCACTAGTCCTCAGGACTACCGCTAGCTGGGATCCGGCCCCTGTAGCTAACCCATGGCAAATTCAAAATATTAAATTATGATATAACTCCTTGTTTATTATACGGTACATTTTGATTTATCACCTGCTGATATGCTAATTTTCAATTTCATATTGCTATCCTTCTACTTATACTATCTGGTTTATTGAATCTCTTAATCATTTATGGGTTTCCCATACTTAACCAATATTTCATCCTTTCAGCCTGATTTCAGTTCTGGGACAAGGACCCAGAATTCGGGCCGAACTCTGCCCTTACCAGAGTTCAGGCCAAGTTCGGCCTCCCTGTTCCAGAATCGGGGGCAGTTCCAGCCGTTGATCACAACTTGATCCAATGGTCCTGATTCACTCCGACCAAGAGAAACCCTTCCCTTATATTCGGTTTCTCTTCCTCCTCCTTCTTTCTTACCACCTTTTCCACTTCTCCTCCACTATTCTCTCAAAACCCTAACCCTAATTTCTTTTCTATAGTGCTCCATTCTTTCCCAAACTCAAGAAGAAGGGCTATTTTCCAATTCTCTTTCACTGTTCATCATTTATTTGAGGTATAACTGACTCTTCTTCTCTATTTCAATTTTCTCTACTTTGTGCTATGGCTCCTCGCTTGCTCAACCGTAGGAAGAGAATTCGGACCGAGGGAGCGTCCTCGTCGAATGCTCCTCCTCCCGTTGAGCAACCCGTTGAACAACAACAACCACCTCATCCGTTGTTCAACCCTTCACATCCACGTGATCCAAACACTTATGACGACCGACTTTTATATCACTAGACGCATCCAAAGAATGGTTTAGTGATTTTCGGACACGTCCGGTGTTTGCGGGACACCCCATAAACTTCACAATTTTCTCTCAATATGATGCACTCTTTAATGACCTTTGCCTTGACGAACTTGTTACAACAAATTCGGTCATATATCGTAGTGACATACAGATGTTTTACTGCAACTTGACTCATGATGATACTCACATCTATTCACGTGTTGCGGGTATTGATATCTCATTTGATGATTTTGACTTAGCCGAATATCTTGAACTTCAAGAGCCCAATTCTTGGGAAAAGCTTGTTGAAGCTCGGTCGTTTCGATTTCCCAACGAAACTTTCCTTGAAAGCTTCAAGGATGACTTGTGTACTCCGAACACACGTCCTCGCAAGCTTATTGCTAAATATCTAAATCCATATTTCTATGAACTTCATCGGATTGTCTTCAACACCATTCTACCCAAAGCGGGTTCTACCGATGAAATTACCTATTTTAAAATATCTGCTATTTATCATCTTCATTTTTGTGTTCCTTTTAATCTTCCACGTACCATGATGGACTGGATGATTAACTGTAGGAAGAAACCACGAGCCTTGGTTTATGCCTTATATCTTCCTATGGTCTTTCGTGCGTTCCATGTACCTCTTGATGATTGTCCTTTCTTGCCTGCTCCTGCCTTCCTATCTAAGGCACGACGACTTCAGGCAGTCGTAGCCTCTCCTGCCACATCTGAGCATTCTGATGATGAGGAGCCCGACGCCCCTCCACTTGGACAGGATGCGCCACCTCCTCCTGCTACCCTTGACTCCATCCAGACCATGCTCCGAGATCGCTTCACCTTAGAGGACGATCGCTGGACTCAGATGGACTACCGTACTACCCTGCAGATGAGTGCCCTCAGCAACTCGCTGCACGATATTCGGTATTCCATGTCTCGTCATCCTTCTATGCCCATTCCCATGGAGCAGGATCCCGGTCGCGAGGGATATCGCATTGACGATCCTTGGGTCATGCGCTACCTGGATCCGGATGCTGCTTTTGTGGACCCCAGCCGTTCCTTCACTGATCCTTCCGACACCACTGGGCCTTCTCGTGCTCCATGATGGAGATGGCTACTACCTGATGATGCTGCTGCTGATCATAGTTTATGTTTTATGCTTTCCAGTTTTTCAGTTGTTTAGTTGGATTTATGTACTTGGTTTGTCATATACTCTTTATGTTTTAGTGATAACTCTTATGATTATCGTAGTTCTATTACTCTCTGCTCGTTATGTTCGTTAATATGCCATTTTTTCTCTTTTGGTGTGTTTGCCCATTATTACTTGCTTATATTGCTAAATGCCAAAAGGGGGAGAGACATGTATATTCTTTCTATTCGTTTTTTTTTGTATATATCTGCTTTTGGTGCTTTTGGGAGATGTTCCTTATCAGGCCAACAGGTTCAACGCATTGTTTACGGGGGAGCTATCTTATTTAGCTCGGCACCGATTATGGGGGAGCTATACTTTTGTCATTGACTGTGTCCAGGTATGAATATTGAATATACAATTATTATTTTGTCAATTATCAATATGGGGGAGATTGTTGACACAAAGTCACAGTCAACCAAATATCGATAACATTGACTAAATAATACTTGTAATAATTCAATACGACACACGACGTCTACATCAAGCTCAAGTCAGACGACAGCTCAGTCTTTGCAAATCAGTTATATATGAGTCTGTATTTTATACTTTTATTGAGTCTAGACTGTTGTAAACTGTGTCATGCTGAGCTCTTGAGACTTGACCAAAAGCCTACCCAAAAATCCATAAACTCCACCATCCAGAAATAAGCCCATTTGTCCCTTAGAATCATTCTGTACTCTGGAGACAGAGTTCGGGCCGAACTCTGCCTCCACACAGAGTTCGGGCCGAACTCTGTCCCCTAAAAATCAGCAACCTAAATTTTAGGGTTAGCTGGTTGCAAGTTGTCCAACGGCCAAATATTTAAAATTTTCTACCCGAATTCTGGCCGAATTGTAAAACCCCTATTTTTTAATTATTATTTTTATTATTTTATTAGACTAAAAAATAAATTTATACAATTTATGGTCTTATTTATTTTTTTTGATGACCCGGTTTGGCCAATTCAGCCCGAACAGGGCCTGAACAAAATTTTAAGCCCATTTGAGCATGTGGGGTGACTAAGGTGGCCATATAGGAATATTTTGTGTATGTACAAATATTTTTGAACTTATTGAATATTTATTGACTTTGGGTACAAAAATCTATATTTTATTAATAAAATAATATTTTACAAAAAATTGACAATTTTTGGACCCGGGTGAGGGTGTACGGTATGAGTTCACCCATTAGGACGATTTTATAAAATTATTATTATTAAAGTTATTTTGTGAAAATTATTAAACATTTTATTATATTAGGATATTATTATTTTGAGTTGATTTATTGTGAGTTGAATTTATATATACGTAGATATGTTTAAATATATTAAATATTTGGATAGATAATATTAAATTTGTTAGTTGGTTTTAAAATAAATTGTGGTATATGTACGGATATATACATATATAGATGTATAGATGTATCTGTATATATATTTAAAAATTTTAGATATGATAAGAAAAAAAAAAAGTGGTGGGGCCGACCCCCACCACCAACAACAACTACAGCAACATGCGCATATGCCATGCATATATCCTTATAATATATTCTCATATAAATATTAATATATAGATATATGTTGTTGAGATTTGATAAGAAATCTCAAATAACCAAAGGACCACTCACAACACGCTGAGTGGTAGCCGACACCATGCTTTGTGCGCCCCTTTACAAGCTTGTGGCCGACCCCCCTTAACAACAGTAACCCATTTAAGGGCCGACCCCCTTTATAAGCTACATAATATATAGTTATATATATATACTATAAAACCCTAATCCTTAATTATTTCTCCTCCTCCACTCTCCTTCCTTTCTTCCTCCTCTCACCTCTGTCCCCGTATCTCTCCTCGGCGTACGTGCCCAGCCTCGCCGGAGGGATGGCAGTCCCGCCTCACGGTCGACACGGCGACAACAACAAACAACAACAGATTCCCACTTTAAGGTATCCCACTTCCCCAATCAATTTCTCTGTCAATTTAAATCCATTTTTAGATCCGTAAATTCGTGTAGAAAGTCCCCATGACCCTCTATCATCACTTCAAATAGATTTATTTACTCTGCAATAAATTTTAGTTTTTAATTAAATTAAATATCTCAAAAAATCAGTTTTTATAAACATTAAAAACCCCGTACGAGGTACGTCCCGACAAATCGGGCAACCCCGTCGCGAACCGAAAGTACCAAAAGTACCGAAAGGTCCATATCGAATTTTTGGATGTGCGAGAATTGACGAAATTCAAATTGGTTGCGTGTGCGCGACGAATTTGGTCCGTATCCATCGATTTTTGCGTATCGGGCTTTTCGAAATTTCTCAATTATTTTGTGCACACTCATCAAATCGCGACGAAACTTGCGCCATTGGACTCAAAATATTTTTCTGGTCCTGTGAGCCAAGTTTGGTCCGATTCTGAGACCGTTGATCGGGACGCAATTTTGGCGGACCCACAATCCCACTCAACGGACGATTTTGTGTACAGCCCACCGGAATCCAAAATTGGACATACCGTTGGGTTCGTCTCGTCAAAACAAATCTATAGACATGTAGTTTGACGAATTTAGAGACCGTAGATTCTTGTCACCCCCAGTTTTCAGAAACAGGGGTATTTTTGTCATTTTATATTTTTAAATATTTTTAAAATTTATTTTATTATTTATGATATTATTTTGGGGTTGAAATTTATTTTATTATTTATGATATTGTTTTGGGGTTATTTGAGTCGGGTTCGAATTTCAACTCAATCCGACTTGAAACGGGGACCCGGGGGTAGTTTGACTCTAGTGGGACCCACACACTAGTTAGACATGGCCCACATGATATTAATTTTAGTCCACATGATAGAAATATTTTAGTTAGAGGTTAGACTAATTATTATGGATAAGGTTAGTGTGATTAGAGACTTTAGAATGACTAATTTAGCCCCAACCAATTAGCCCTTTTCTAATACTCATAGAATAGGTTAGTGGGAGCATTTTGGACCTTACCATAATAGGACAAATAGCCCCATATGGCCAGCCACTTTGGGAGAGGATAGGCTCAAGTTCATTTCATTATTCTCATCCACACTCTCTCTCTTGTTCTTCCCCAAATTCCTAGAGAGCAATCCCTAGCAATTTCTCCACCAAATCCTTCCATTTCGCCACCAAATCTTCTTCTTTCCTTCTCCATTCTAGCCAAGGAGGAAGCTACCCAAGTTTGGGAGGATTCGAAGCTCGTTCATGTTCTTTTGGAATCTCTACGTGTCGGTGTCGCTCCGGGAAGGCTTTTCTTCAATTCGATCTACCGGGAGGTATAAATCCCTTCTCCTTTTCATTTCCTCATGCATATAGGTCTATTTTGAACCCATAGGAATAACCCCATAGTTGTATCTCCATTTGTGTCCATTTCGTGTCCATTTGGAGGTCATAGAAGTGTCCTTTGTGTTGTAGTTGTGTCCATGTGGGGAAAATCCCAAATTTGGACACACTATGTGTTGTTGTTATGTATGAATGAATTATTACATGTTTAATCTCATATTTTTGTATTGGAGATGTGTTCTATAGTGTCTCATATATATATATATATATTAGTGTAGGGAGTGAGTTCTTGATATATTATGTTATATACTTGTGTTCTTTTGTCTCAAACTACCTAAATCCGTCATGATTTTTATCCACGTTTTTAATTTCAGCCCTAACTTAGAAATGTCATAACTTCTAGCTCAAAGCTCGATTTAATCTCCTGTTTTTTTAAAAGAAGCGTATTGAAGTTAGATTTCCAAAAACATATATTAACAGGCCTAATTCTTTCTGTAACTTTCTAGAGAATTATTTGAGTGTCAGCTGTACGAAAGACAAACGCGTTCTCGGTGTTTTCGCAATTCTGGGATTTTCCGAAAACGAAAATGCGATCCGTTTGAAGTTTCAGAAAGCTAACACATAGATATATAACATACTTTAATTCTAGATTTTAATTCATGCTGAGATGGTACAGTATTGATTATTAGTAGGAGTTACTATTCGGCATATGCATTTTGTGCACCCTTGTGTGTAATATAATGTTTTATTTGATTTTAACCCATGTTAATATGCATTATGTAATTAAATAGAGAATACAAGCATGAGTAAATGTTTAAATAAATGATGTATGAGGTGTAAGTATCCTATCTAATGTAAGCATGTATAAGTATGGCTTGTAATGAATATGTAGGTTCCATAGTATGTAATGTATGGTGCATATAGTAGTGCAAGAGAATAAATGAATGATGAATGAATGCAAGCATGAATGTAATATAATAATAGATGTAATGTATGCAATATACAAGTTAATGAGATGTAATGTTCTATGTTAACACAAATCCTATATTACCTCATGTACCCCTTACACTATGTAGACACTATCACACTTGACACATTGTTCAGTTATACTTTGACACTCTTTAATATATATACACTATGTATGCCCATTTAACCCTCACTTGCCCCTTTGCCATGTTCACATACACACACATAGCCTCTTAAATAAGTATTTATGAATACAGTTAACTTAGCTATGTATGTATATTATATATATGTTAGCATATTGTGTTGTAATATATAAGTTTATATAACCATTTGAAATGCCATGATTATAGACCTAATGTTGAATACCAATATATGCATGTGTATATATGTGTAGACATATATAGTTTAAAGTAATAGATTACCTAGTGTATATCCAATGTGAATTCTTGCCTATTTGAGTATTGAATAATTGCATGCTATATAGAGTTCGGTGTATGTTGGCTTGTATAGCCTTGTATTGATGTGTGCTTGCTAGGATAGTCTTGGTTAGGCCTAGTAAGACTTGCTGGGTTAGGACATAACCTAGTTTGACCTAGTTTGACTAGTGCAGTTGACCAGAGTTGACCAAGGGTTGACTTTAGCCTAGTTTGACCTAGATTCATGTAGAATGTATTGTAGTGCTTTATATTACCCTTCTGGACATGTTGTGACTTGTGCTGTTCTAATTAGGAGCCAGACACCTCTCCTCGGACAGTATCTTTACCTTGGATATTCAGATATCAGGCGAGTACATTCTCTGATCATTTCATAACTTGCTTAGAATTATATTCCTGCTCTAGTTTACCTTATTTGATGCTGTCACGATATTATCACGGATTGGTACTATATGGATCCCTACATTGAGATGTTATCCCCCTCGGGAGCATCGGATACATTATGTCATATGTTTCGTGTACATCATGTATTCCTCGCTCTCATGTTATTCATGTTTCTCATGTACATCATGCTCGTTCATGCATGCTCGTGTACTCTCATGTGCTCTCATGAATCGGTCATGTTTCCCATGTATCTCAAGTATAACCTATATTATATATGCATCCATTTATGGGCTTCATGTGAAAACCATGTACGTAACATAACTTGTTTGGATTATTGTGTATTGATTGGGGTATGGGGGAGTATAAATAGCCATGTGAACAATTCCAAAGTAGTATAGCCATGTGCGCCTCTTTAGTATAGTCATGTGCAAATCCAGCCGTTCACATGTCGACCTTGTACTCTAAATCACTAGTCACTGGTAGCTCTCTACTTATAGTAGATATTTTTATTACAGTTCTCTCTCTGTTTACATCATGTTCTTTATTTCAGTTTCATGTATCGTACTCTCTTGCATGTTTATATTCTCTAACCTGTTATGATCTGCGTCAGATGTATTGTGCTCGCTCATGTCCTGACTGGACCTGTTGATAAATTTTACAGATAGCCTGGAGGTTGCCTGCTAGCCTAGAGGAGACACAGTAGAGGTTGTTTAGATAGTTATTTTATTTTGTCTGGAGTTGTATTTACTTGTGGATTACTGTATTTAAGTTTTGAGATATATTTCTGGGATTATGTATCTTAGACACCTCCTGTATCTCTTTTGGATTTCATGTTTATCTATCTTTATCATTCTACCTTAGATTGTGATTGAGTTGTACCTCTGTGTTGGCCTCCTTATGGAGAGTATTCATATTATGCTAGTTATAGTTCATGACCTAGAACAGCGTTCTACCACCGACACTGCGGTGTAGGCTGGGCATTGTTACGTACTCGTACCCTCACGGTGGGTGCGGGTCGTGACAATTCTGGCGTGTATTTCGGTACAAAGCGGGTCCAACGGCGGACATCATTTTGACCTGAAATTATGATTTTGCCCCCGTTCCAGAATTTAACTTTTGGACAGGCATTTCTTAGGCATATCTTATATTCCAAACTCGTTCGTGATGTTTGTTTCAGCATCCGGAGCCTCTTGTGGATTTTGACTTTCGTGTTGATGATTCTGATTGTTGGATTTTGCTGCTTCTCGCACCACCCGCAGGCAAGATACCTTGCCTTATTTATTGTTCATAATTAGATGCACCTTTATGTATTTATTTACTGCATATTTTATTATTAGTTCTCAGTTGGATCCAGTACTTGCTATTTTGTTCACTTTATTTTGTTTCAATTATTTTCTTTCTTGTCTTTTGTATGCATATGGACCTAGGCTTAGCGAACTACCTTTTGTTAGGAACCTTGGGAGGGAGAAGACAGTTAAATGTATGGGCTACCCCAAATCCAAAAGCTGTAGTAACTGCGTACTACGGTAGTCGAGTCGCGAGGGTCACTAGCCTCGAGCTATGTGGACTGATGGGTCACGTGGGCCGCTAGCCTCGAGTTATGCCGGCTGATAGTATTGGTACTTGACGTGTGCGAGTTATGAGTTGTTACTTGTCCTGGGGGAGTCAGCCTTCACTTGCCCATACATCGATATGTCTTCTAAATTGCCTACTAGAAAGGTTAGGAGACCTTAGCAAATTTTTTGTTCCAATCATGGCACAGAAAAATGACACATCGCAGAATAGTAAATTATTCCTTGTCCTTGTTTGGTTGTAGGGGTAGCCTACTGTTTCGATGATGTGATATTGAGCCGTGTTATGGTTTGGACACTTTTACTTTATCTTTATTTTATGGTGCATTTATATTCAGTTCATATGGCATGTTCTTCATGTATCTTGTTGCGTCCCTCTGAGGACCTGGTTATCTCCCCAGGTGTGTGTGCTTCTGTGATATTGCAGGTGTTCTAGTCGAGGCCGTGATCTTCTCCATCCTTTCGAAGATGATTGCACTTGGCTAGTCTTGTTATTTCATCTATTCCTTCTTGTACCTTTTATTTGAGATTGTTGGTAGTGGACTTTGTCTCCGTCCAACGTATTGTTCAAAGACTTATTACAGTTGATTATATGATATCTTTTATTCTTTATTTTTGGATAAGATTAGATCATTCTTGGTTTACTGTATTTTACAGCTTATGTATTCATATGAGGTTTCCATATATTGGAGTATACTTCGTATGTATACAGCTGGCATGTCGATGTACCTAGTCCTACGTATTTTGGGACTGGGGCGTTACATGTTTTTGTGGTGGCCCATGCAGGTCAAGTTTGTCACTTTGGTTACGTAATTGTACCGATGTGAGCCTGCAACATAGGATTAGAATTTAGGAATCTCATCTATACAGATTGACCCCTCCCTTTGGCTTCAAGTTCTGAACTCTTGTTCGACCTCCTTGAATTGCATCTTGCTTGATTCCTTTCTACCATCGATTCTTATTTTCGTGCTTAGTATCAACTCGGAAGATGACTACACTAGTATATGCTCATAGGTCAAACACATGGCTAGAATGATTATATTGGCAATTGGAATACATTTAAGACTAATTGAGTTAAAAGTTTTTTTTAAAGTGTGATTTAATGATTAATAATTTGTAAAGTAGGATATTGCCACGGAAAGTTTTAACCTTGAGATTTCTAAATAGTAAACATCATAGGATTGATACTACAGGAAGAATATATATATATATATATATATATATATATATATATATATATATATATATATATATATATATATATATATATATATAGCTAGAATCTTTATACCATTGATTTAAGAAATTGATTGGCTTTTGAGATTTGATGTTTATGATTTATTGGGTTATAGTTATACATCTTTGCACAAGTATAAAAATCGATTTGCTTTTCGAGTTATGATATTTATGAGTTTTGGGTGATAGATATACATCTTTGAACAAATATACAATTTATTTGATTTTTGAGTTTTGATGTTTATGATTATTGTATATTATAGTTATACACCTTCGAACAGTTATAGATTTGAATTGAGAATGATCTTAGCTTTTAAAAAATGGCCATAGAAATTATTTAAAATTGAGTTGTACAACTTACGATTTTCGTGTTTAGTAAATTTTAAAATTTAAGTGGAAGTAATGATGGTAAATTTTGGTTTACCATAATTGAAAACAAATTTTTAGAATTTTTTTTCTTATTTTAAATTGTGTCATGTGATTGAGAATTTACAGATCTATTTAGATTTCTGGTAAAAAAAAAAGATTTTGACTGATAAGATTATTTGGAAATTTAGTTTAATGTCGGATTGCTAATATCGCAAATTTTGAAATAAAATAAAAATATACTAATGATGCGATAAGGTTGTTTTGATTGATCAAACAAAGTTACCATTTAAATTTTTGATTATATTGGTATAAGGTAGTATGAATAGAAGTTATAATTGATAAGAGCATTGAGCGTAATTTTTGAGATTGCTTTTAATATGCTAAGAGTTTTATTATGAGTTATTTGAAAATGTTAGGGTGTTAAATTTTTGATTGATTGTGAAATTTTTATGGATTCGTAAATTATGAACTCTTGAGTTAAATAGTTGAGTTTAAACGTTAATTTTGAAAAAGTTTAGTAGTAACGTGATAAAATTTTACTTTGAGATTTATGAGAGTGATTTAAATTTTTATGATGAATTTGAACGGCTTGGAGTGAATACAAATTTTGGTGATTTATTTTTGAAACTTTTGGAGGAAACTGGAGTTAAATTTTAAATGGTAGGCCATCAAGATAGCTCTAATTAGATAGATGTACTCCACACTAATTGCCATGTCACTCATGACCATGATAGTAGTATATACACAAGTGTTGTTAGTCATCTACCCAGCTATGTGACTGTATCTCCACTTTGACTTACTCGACCTTCCTTCAAATTCTAGATCTTTTAATTGCAACCTTCTAACCCATTTGCAATTTAAATAATGAGATAATGGTTCCTTAACTGTATTCATCTAGGAGACTATATTTTCCCCGAAATTATGTTCCTAAATTATTCTTATGGATTCTTTAATTAATTTTATCTCATGCTTTAACTTGATCTTCTTTATTTTTGTGCATAAATTATCACCTCGTGAACTCCCACTTTCTATTTTAGATCTTTTGGCGTCCCATACCGTGACTTGGATATTTGGAGCACAACACTAGACTTTTCCTTCCAACAAATTTCATGTGTAAGACCTAGACAAGTCCACCTTCATGTAGATATATCATGTCCCACTAAAACACGTCTCCTTGTACACTATTTTCATGATATGACCTTCTAATCAAAATGGCTAAACTATAATCCTTACCATGACACCAATATATTTTTCGACCACGGATAGGGATTCAACCTCGACTCAGTTCCTTCGACCCGATATGTGAGTTGTGTTCTACTAAATTCCTTAAATGCTTAAATTTGTACTTTATCTTGATTGCTTGACCCATTGTCCTATGATACTATTAGTTTAACTCTTGTAAGTTGGGTAGAATACCTCGCCATCTAACAAACCTTTTTCCTTGTGAACCACATTGGTAAGTTCACTTAGACTCTAAATTTTGAGGACCCTACCTTATCTAGTCTACGAAGCCATAAATGAAGAAAACTAGGACAACTGTATAGGCCCACACCTCGGGCAAGACTCGATTTTAAAAGATCTTGGACTATTTAAATTCCTTCATCATTACCTCCATTACGCATATTTTGACAATCTCATGCTGCTAAATTAGCTTTAGTTTTTGCAAGCTTATTTCGTTATCAAGCTTGATCATGACCTATTTTATTGGGTGCACCCACTAACATATTGTCTAATCAGAACCGGTGCATGATGGTCTGATCAACCTATTGCACTTTGGTTCGCTTATCATAACTTATTCTATACAGATGGAGACATAGTTAAACTTGCCTTAGAGTCTCATCTGCGACCGCCGTGACAATTATCTTTGAATTATTTTGCCGCCTATGAACCCCACAATTCGTACTCAATATATAACACCGTCTTTGAAACCTTTGTTGTTCTTGTCTTTACTTATTTTTGAAAGACAAGGCACTGTACTTGCTAAGATAGACTCAAGGTATCATCTATGGTTGCCCAATCGGTTAATTATACTCAAATGTAGATAGCCACCGACCGACTCATGTGGCTATATCCTCGCCTTTAACTACTCCTCATTATTATCGTGCCCTTCCAATTGTTCTCGAGCACTCGAGAATGATTCTAATCATTCACTTAAATCAAACTCTCAACCGAGGCGATTAGTCTCCAGTTTCTCTCTAGGAACCACATCTCCCAAAGGTCTAAATTATTCTCCTTGATCTACTCAATTCCTTATTACTCTCCAAATTGGATTATTGAAATTTTGCTACCTTCATTGGCAACCCATATTCAATTCCATAACCATGATATATTTTTGTATATATCGACTCCACAATTTTCTATTGCATGGTGGTGTTGAACGCCGTTTTATCGCCTCCTCCAAAAATTTAATTGCATTTTGGTATTGATGAACTCTTCCTATCCCTCAACCCTATCTACCCTATTAATTCTAAATTTCGAGGACGAAATTCTTGTAAGTTGGGTAGGATGTAAAACTCCTATTTTTTAATTATTATTTTTATTATTTTATTAGACTAAAAAAATAAATTTATATAATTTATGGTTTTATTTATTTTTTTGATGACCCGGTTTGGCCAATTCAGCCCGAACAGGGCCCGAACAAAATTTTAAGCCCATTTGAGCATGTGGGGTGACTAAGGTGGCCATATAGGAATATTTTGTGTATGTACAAATATTTTTGAACTTGTTGAATATTTATTGACTTTGGGTACAAAAATCTATATTTTATTAATAAAATAATATTTTACAAAAAATTGACAATTTTTGGACCCGGGTGAGGGTGTATGGTATGAGTTCACCCATTGGGACGATTTTATAAAATTATTATTATTAAAGTTATTTTGTGAAAATTATTAAACATTTTATTATATTAAGATATTATTATTTTGAGTTGATTTATTGTTAGTTGAATTTATATATATGTAGATATGTTTAAATATATTAAATATTTGGATAGATAATATTAAATTTGTTAGTTGGTTTTAAAATAAATTGTGGTATATGTACGGATATATACATATATAGATGTATAGATGTATCTATATATATATTTAAAAAGTTTAGATATGATAAGAAAAAAAAAGTGGTGGGGCGTTACACGAATTCTGCCTACAAAAACCCTATAAAAAGGCCAAGAATTCTCTCATTTCAAATCATCCAATCTTCTCTTCTCTACTCTCTTAAAGCTCAAATAAGCCATCCCCTTCCCATCTACTAGCCACAAGCATCCTAAGTCTCGAGTGCTCAGCATCTCTCAGTTAGAAGTCTTGTGCAAGAGTTGAAGAAGTCGCTTGGAAAATTCCAAGCAATCGCCACTGCGATCCTTTGTAAGAAGTTGACGTGCTCTTCTGAAGAAAAGGCATGGGTTGTAAACTACTATTTCACAAATAGTGGATTTAATCCTGAGCTAGAGTTGTCAGGCCTGGACTAGTCCTCTACGAGGGAAACCAGGTTAAAATCGGCTGTGTTTGCGTATGCTCTCTTTCTTCTCACTTTAAATTCCGTATTTACTCTGATTAGTTTTGTTTGTGATAGAGTTGAATTTTTAATTGGATATTATCTCTATAAACTCTATTCACCCCCTCTAGAGTTGCCATCTGTTCTTCACTTCAGCTATTGTAGCAAAAGAACAACACATAAAAAGGAGAATACACACAGAAAAGGAGAGAGAGAACCTATTAGAGAAAAGAGAGTAGAGTGAAAGAGAGGCTCACTGGGGTGGGCGGCTGCTCGACTTCGGCGTGGCGACGGTCGGGAGGCGCGGCCGCTCGCGGGGCTTCTCCAGCTGTAGAGCTTGTGGGTTGTGGCACCGGTTATGGTGGGGCGCTCGGCTACGCTAGGGGTGCTTGGCAAGGCGGCCGCCCGTGGAGGAGGGTTCGCTCGTGCAGGCAGGGTCGACCTCGATGAGGTTGCAGCTGAAAGGAACCGGCCGCGGTCGACCGAATCTGGAGGAGAGGGGCTCCGCCGTTCGACAGGGGCGCCGCTCGGCTATAAACTCGGCCACGGTAGCACGACGTCCAGTCCCGTAAGCCAGGGATCTCGACGGCACAGCAGTGGCACTGTAGCACAGAAATACGAGGGCGGGGGATAAGGACAAAGCTGCAGGCGCGGAGTCGTGGCTGCTCGAGTGGGTCTTTGGCGGCATCAGGGTTCCGTCAATAGCGCAACTTTTCACACGGCTCTGGCCTTCCCGTCAAAAGCGCTGGCATCGAGACTGTTATGGACATGCTCGAGGTGTCTCTTCCCGACACAGAAAAAGACTCGTCGATTATCGATGGGCCTGCACAGCAGTCACGAAGGCACGGTTGTCTTCGCGAAGCGAAGTGGCTGGGTCAGAAGATGGTATCCGACGGTGTCTGCCGAATGGCCAAGGACGACGTGGTTGGCAGGAAGATGCTGCAGGTGATGTTGAACACGGGGTTGGCGTCGGCCTGTACGCTGGGACAGGGAGGAGTGGGGTGGCGGTGAAAGCAATGCCAGTGGTTGGTTTTGTCAGAGCTTGGCAAAGGTCCGGTGCGGTGATGCTTTACTGGAGAGGGGCACTGGAACGGGGGCGTTGGCCGCAGGACGTGTAGCGGCGACAGATTGGGGACATCACGACGCTTGTGCCGGTGGTAAGTGGTGGTGATGGGGGGAGTTTTGGCTTTGATTTTTCTTTTGTGGGTGTGTCCTAATTGATGTCGGACACAGAATTTGTATTTGTGTAAAGAACTGGGTAAGGGGATGAATCAGGACACGAACACACGGGTTCGGACAAGGTGACTTCTGTGGTGGTCGGTTTTGACAGATGGTGGTGGCGAATGGTGAGGGTGCCATGGACACAGGAAGAGGTGATGGTTGAGAATGGTCGGCGTGAGTGGTGTGTTGTTCTGGGAATTTTCTAGCGAAGGGTGGCTAAGGGAATTGGTGTTGGCGGAGGATTGATGAAGGGATTGGTTGGGAATGAATTCAAAAAGCATATATAAATATTGGCAACCCATTTGCTTCTAAAAGATATAACTAGCATGTGAATTTAAACTAGTTGATAGGAATGATAATTAAGAAATCTTATTATAATTCTCCAAATAAAATCAAATTATTTAAATTCTAATAGATAGTCTTCTCATAAATCTAAATCCGAAACAATCATTTTTGAACATATCTAATCCATTTAAAGTATGATAATAATTTAAAGTATTGCTTAATATTTTATCGGACGATTTTTAAATCATATAATTCAAATATATCAAATAATTAATTATTACGAAATAATATCTATTGCCATCAAATAACTTATTTTAAAACGAATATATTTCCTTGAAATCATAAAACTAATATAAAAATAAATATTTGATAATATTTAATAATTTAAGTCACATATTTTAATATTTAGCAAATAATTTCAACATAGAAATTCAAATATATAATTAAATAATAAACTCTATCATCTAATTAAAATACGCCTTAAGGAAGCCTGACAAAATTAGGGTTAGAGATTTAGGAAAGATTTCAGAACTGGGAATTTTATTTTGCACACAAATAACAATAGTAATTTTTAAAAATCCGGAAAGGGGAGTTACAAACATGAAGATCTCATTCTGTATGACCAAGCAACTCTTGAGATAACTGCTACCTTTTCTAGATTCTTATCGAGTATGTCTCTCGATTAAGGAATACGTAAGCAGATGCTCTTGCTAGTTTGACAATCTCATTTGCTACTCCTGTCAACACCCAGAAGTCGATCACAGTGATTGGTCAAGAGTTATTTTGCACAAAGAACAGTTTAGATGTTTATCAAAGCTATTCAACAATGGCTGTTTGCAAAAATAAAAAGTTGTTCTATTACAAACTTTTAAAAAAAGTACAAGAGTATAATTTGAATTCTTGAGAAGTACAACTGTAGGAATCTGATCAGAAGATGATCGCTTTAACCCTTGGACTATGTGAACTTGAAGACTAAAGCCTCTGGAGAATGCAGCAACAATTTTGCAAGTGTTCTTGATCTATGTGTCTGTCTTTTAACAATGATTGGAAACTCTATTTATAGAGTTCTGGAAATAACTATTTTAGCAGTTATTCTGATGTGCGCGAGGCTGGGTTACGCCACATTGGGCTACGCCAACCTCATGTTGCGCCAACTTTTATTCAGTTATCTATCGTATACTAATTGTATTTAGACGCGTGGCATCATGTGATTGAGATGCGCGTGGTCATGTACAGGATAGTAGACACGTCTTGAGAGATTAGTGGCATGTGCGCCACGTCATCCTACTTTGGAAATGAAAATTGTCTCAACTTTATCAGGTTGCGCGAGCTTCAGTCAACAAATTAAACTGCGCCTGATTAGACTACGCCTGGACATGTGGCAGCTTTTGAGAAACAGTTGTTCAGATTGTGCCTACGCGCAACTAAGGATTTTGTTTTAGATTGCGCCTAGGCACAACTCATAAGACGTGCAAGACAGCTGTCAACCAACTCTCCTCGAGCGGCACAATTCGAAGGATTCGAAGAGATTTTCTTAGTTTACTGTGCTGTCAGTTGTCAGTGTTGTCAGGTAATGATTGCCATTAAATGTCAGACGCCACGTAGACTTTGGCGCAATATGACTAGGCGCAGTCTGGTATATGGCGCAACCTGATCAATGGCGCAGTTTGATCTCTGAGCTCCATTACTAGTGGCGCAGCTTGATTTTAGGGGCGCAACTTGATTTTTAGGCCCTATAAGACCCCCTTCAAAGTTTTCAAAACTTAAAAACATTTCAAAGTTTTGAAATATTTAGAATTTATAAAAGTTTTGACTGAGTCAAGTTGCGCCAGTCAACGCCTGGTCAACACAATTAAATCTCTTTCTCGAAAACACTCAATCTCCTCTTCGTCTTTCCGAGTTTCATTGATCATTTTCAGTTTCCCATGAGGAATATGAAGAGTCAGTTTGGTGATATATATGTAGGGGTTGATCTTTGTACTTTATTCTTCACTTCTGTAATTTCGATGGCATCTAAGAAGAAGGAGATGGAGACCAATGTTGTCACCGAAATTGAGTCTCCTGAAGCGAAACCTGACGCCATGCCTTCGACTTATTTATTGGAAGCTGACCCGGTATTCAGGGCGGTGAACTTTCTAGACTGTTTTAGTTTAAACCCTGTTGGCCCATTGGTCATATGGTCAAACTGATTTTAATAATTGATCAAACTCTGTCTGGATATATGAAGCTAGTCAGAATATATCGGACTCTTGGACATGATCAAGAACAGCTATCTACTCAGTTCAAGACCGAAGCAATGTTTGCCTGTTCGAGTCTGTATTTCTTTAAGCAATGTATTTTTCATTTTATTGAGTCTAGGAATACGTTTTACACTGAGTCGTACTGGAAAATAGGCTATTCCAAAATGATTTCAAAATGTTTTTAAAAATATCCTTAGTTTTGAAAAAAATTCATATTAACAAAAGCTTCAAAAAGGTTTTCAAAATTCCCTAAAAACTAATTTTAAAAACCTAACCTAACCCTGACAGAACTCGGCCAGAGTTCGGCCAGAGTTCGGTTAGTGGCCGTTTTGATTTTGGAATTCTCTGGAACTTGGTCCTCCTGCAGTTGCGGATTTGACCGAGATTTTCTCATTGAGTTCTGCCCGAATTCTGTCCGAATTCTACCAGAATTCTGTCTTTGGAACTCCTATAAATAGAGAAGGATTTCGATCATTTCAACTCACTCATTCACTTTCAATATTCTCTCTATCTAAAGCTTTCAGTCTTCCAAAGTGTCTTTCTCGAGCTTCAAATTTTAGATCCCAAGCCAGTTACAATCCTCTAGTCGATTTGCCAGTGCGGTGCGGTCTAGAAGTTTCAGAGTGATTGTAATCAGAGGCTTGATAGAAGATTCAACTCTTTAAAATTGAAGTTGGAAGAGTTCTTCGTATCAAAGCTCGCTTTGTAGAAGTTGTAAGGACTTCGTAAGAAAACTTGCAGTTTTGCCAATAGTAGATTCAACTGGTAGTAAGAGTTCTACCGACTGGATTAGTCCTCAACAGAGGAAAACCAGTATACATCGATGTCTTTGCGTTTGCTTTCTTATCTCTGTCTTTACATTATTTAGTTGTGATTATTATTCTGTGATCTTGCTGAACATTTTTAATTAGCATTATTCGGCTGCCAACTCTATTCACCCCCCTCTAGAGTATTGTGCTTTACGATTTCGTTCCTAAAATTGGTATCAGAGCGGGTGTTACAGGTAAAGCAAGGTAACATTGCAGTTATTTATTCATTTTAACTAATTGTTATATAGATCACAACACAACACATGGCAACTGTGAAATTCACAAGTGAAGGCCAGGCCACAAACAGACCTCCACTGTTTGATGGTACGAATTATACCTATTGGAAAACATGGATGAGTTCCTTCTTGAAATCACTTGACTTTGATTTATGGTCTATTGTTATTGATGGCTATCAAAAGCTACCTCGTATAAATGTTGATGGAGTTTTAGTTGAAAAATCCTATAATAGATATACAGAGGAAGAAAAGAAAAAGGCCAGTCTTGATGCACGTGCTATTAACGCTTTATTTTGTGCTTTAGATAAAACTGAATTTAACAATGTATCTAACTGCTAATGAAGTGTGGAAGCTTCTTGAAGTCACACATGAAGGCACGACTCAAGTCAAAGAATCAAAAGTCAGCAGACTTACTCAAGAGTATGAGGTGTTCAAGATGAAGCCCAACGAAACAGTTACTCAGATGTTCGAAAGATTCTTGGATATTGTAAATCCTTTGTCCTCCCTAGGCAAAGATTACAGTAACCATGAAAAGATTCGCAAACTCCTGCGAGCACTTACCAAGAACTGGATTCCAAAGGCTACTGCAATCATTGAAGGGAACGACCTCACAACTATGTCCCTCGAAGTATTCATGGGTAAGCTACTCACTCATGAACTGGAGCTACAAGACTTTGAAGAGCCTGCACCAAAGGAGAAGATGATAGCTTTCAAGGCTCAGCACAGAAAAGCTGCTGAAGGTGATTCAGACAGCAGTAAATCTGATGCTGAAGATCAAGCACTCCTAGCAAAGAAATTCAAAGATTTATGAGATATGAGAAGAAAGCCAAAGAAAAGAATAGCAGCAGCAACTGGTATCAAGATGATGCCATCTGCTACGGCTGCAAGAAGAAGGGTCACATGAAGAAGGATTGTCCTACAAACTCATCATCAAGCAAGAAGAGCAACAGGTATGAAAAAGGGAACCTGAAGAGATCAACATCTCGGAGATATGCCAACACCAGCATATGGCATAAAAGTGAAGCCAGCGACTCAGAAGATGAACAATCAGAAGACGCTGCAAACGTATGCTTTATGGCATCCGATCAGGTACCTACTGAACCTGTAGTTGATACATATGATGACTTCACCTTTGAGCAATTAGGAGATTCCTTCAGTGAACTGATAAGTGATTACAGAAAACTGCGTAGCAAATATCAGACCTCTAAGAAGGTACTCAAAGAGTACAAAGGTGAAATAGGAAGACTTACCGACCTACTAGCTGAGGTTAGAAATAATGTTATTGAGTCTGGTGAGCTTTCCTCTATTAAGCTCTTATTACACGAGACTACCAAGTCATCTGAAGAGAAAGACAAGGTTATTGACCAACTGAAAGAAGAACTTTCTAAAGAGAAGAAAAGTCTTCAAAGTGCACAAATCAGAATGGAAACACTCACTTCTGATTATACTAAGTTGTACGACACTTCCAAAAGATTGGAAATTAGGTTAGGAAAACAGCCTGAGACTGCTGCTTCCTACCCTAACACGTGTCACTTACCGAAAAATCGGAACATTCCCGAGCCAAACACTTTCAGACCTAACCCTATCAAACCTTTACCCCAAAAGGTTAAGCCCAAACAGGATTATAGGTATGCTTTCTTCTATACTAGAAAACCTAAACCTACCAACCATGCACACCACTCAGCTTTCAACACTCAACATGCTAAATGTTATTATTGTGGCCTCATTGGTCATATCTCTCCTGCATGTAGAATCAGAAAGCTTGTTGATTTAAATATTTATGCATGGATACCAAAAGCTAACATTTCAGGACCCTAAAAGAAATGGGTACCAAAAGTTTCATCTGTAAACTGTTTTGTAGGTGGAACACCTTTCACATGCTAAAAGTAAATGGATCCTCGACAGCGGTTGTTCACGGCATATGACCGGTGGCGCTACATTATTTGCAACACTGTCAAAGAAGAAGAAGGAAGTTATGTTTCCTTCGGTAATAACTTGAAAGGGTATATCATTGGTATCGGTGATGTTGGTAAGTCTCCCTATCCTGTGATTAAGGATGTCTGTCTGGTTACCGAGTTGAAATATAATCTACTCAGCGTAAGTCATCTAGCTGATCATGGTTATGGCATCAACTTTGGCAAAAACAAATATTCTATAGTTGACAGCTCAACTGGTAGTACTATCTTTGAAGGTATCAGGGAATACAACATATATGTTTTCTATTTGTTGGAAGAAACTAACATTTCAGGTAGATGCTTAATGGCTAAAAGTGATGAGAGTCATCTGTGGCATATGAGACTCGATCACGCAAATATGGACACAATCTCAAGATTATCCACGAAGAAGCTAGTACGCGGTTTATCGGACATAACATTCAAGAAGGATTCGGTATGCAGCCAATGTGAAAAGAACAAAGCTACCAGATCCACTTTCAAGTCAGTAAATGCAGTATGTACCACTAGACCTCTACAATTGCTACATATGGACTTATTTGGTCCTAGCAGAGTTGCTAGCCTCGGAGGTAAGCTTTATGCTTTTGTAATTATAGATGATTACTCTAGGTACACGTGGGTATACTTCTTGACACGCAAGAATGATACATTGTCCGAATTTGTCGCCTTTTGCAAGAAAGTATAGAATGAAAAAGGTTACATGATCACTCGTATTAGAAGCGATCATGGTGGCGAATTCGAGAATACAGAATTTGAGCAATTTTGTGACACACACGGTTTTGTACACGAGTTCTCCTGCCGTAGGACTCCACAACAAAATGGAGTTGTGTAACGTAAGAACAGAACTCTATCCGAAATAGCCAGAGTAATGTTAAACCAGTTTAGTCTACCCAAATATTTTTGGGCTGAAGCTGTCAATACAGCTTATTTTGTTCTCAATAGAGTTCTAATTCGATCCAAATCGAAGAAGACTCCATTTGAGTTATGGTTTGATAGAATTCCATCAGTTTCATATTTTAGAATATTTGGTTGTAAGTGCTTTATTCTTAATACAAAAGACAATTTAGGAAAGTTTGACGAAAAGGCCGATGAAGGTATATTTTTAGGTTATGCGGCCAATAGCAAAGGATACAGAGTCTTCAACAAACGAACTATGATCATCGAGGAGTCAATCAACGTCACTTTTGATGAACTGAATCAAATGACTATCGATGACAATGACGAAGATCTAACTGTACTAAGCTCAACAACAGCTGATTCTCAACCAAGCTCGGCACTAGCTGATCCTCCTAGAGAAGATCCAGGAACCAACTACCTTCAGAGTCTGCGGAAAAGATTGAAATTTACGGCTGATCATCCAAAGGATTTGGTAATTGGTGATATTACCAAAGGTGTAAGTACTCGTACATCCTGTAGAGATATTATTTCTAGTATTGCATTCATTTCACAGCTAGAATCCAAAACTATTGATAAAGCATGTAGTGATACTTTTTGGATAGATGCTATGCAAGAGGAATTAAACCAATTTGAAAGGAATCAAGTTTGGGAACTTGTTCCCAAGCCTATTGATCATCCGGTCATTGGCACCCGTTGGGTATTCCGAAATAAACTTAATAAGAATGGTTTAGTGACTCGTAATAAGGCTCGACTCGTAGCTCAAGGATACAATCAGGAAGAAGGTATCGACTACGATGAGACATGTCCCAGTTGTGAGATTAGAATTCATTCGCATGTTATGTGCATTTGCATGTTTTCATAATTTCAAACTATTTCAAATGGATGTCAAGAGTGCTTTTTTAAATGGTTTTATAAAAGAAGAAGTTTTTGTAGCACAACCTCTGGGTTTCACAGATTTTAAAAACCCTGATCATGTTTTCAAGTTGAAGAAAGCTTTATACGATTTAAAACAAGCCCCTCGCATTTGGTATGATCGTCTAAGCTCTTTCCTACTTGACAATGGTTTTTCAAAATGCAAGGTTGACACTACACTTTTTATTAAGTCTTTTAGTGGCAAGCTTCTCTTAATACTAGTCTATGTTGATGATATTATATTTGGATCTACTGATGAATCTCTGTGTCAAGAATTCTCCAAGTGTATGCAGAATGAGTTTGAGATGAGCATGATGGGAGAGCTAAAATTCTTTCTCGGACTGTAAATCAAACAAACTGACAATAGGACATTCATAAATCAAGCCAAGTACACAAAAGATTTGCTAAAGAAGTTTGATCTGGACAATGTCAAACCTATTGGCACTCCGATGGCAACTTCAACAAAGCTTGATATTGATGAACAAGGCAAGCTGATCGACACACGTAAGTATCGAGGTATGATCGGTAGTTTGTTTTATTTAACTGCTAGTCGTCCAGATATTATGTTTAGTGTTTGCCTGTGTGCACGTTTTTAAGCTAATCCAAAGGAATCACATCTGTGCGCAGTTAAGCGTATCTTTCGATACCTTAAAGGCACTTCTTCTGTTGGCTTATGGTATCCCAAAACTAAGTCCTTTGACCTTATTGGTTACTCGGATGCAGATTTTGCTGGATGCAAAGTTGATAGAAAAAGTACCAGTGGCACATGTCATTTCTTAGGCAAGGCTTTAGTCTAATGGTTTAGTAAAAAGCAAAATTCTGTAGCCCTATCAGCAACAGAGGCTGCGTACATCGCCGCAAGACGTTGTTGTGCTCAGATTTTGTGGATGAAACAAACCTTAGAAGACTATAATTTATTTTTCACACACATTCCCATTTTCTGTGATAACACGAGCACTATTAATTTGACTAAGAATCCAGTATGCCATTCTCGTACTAAGTATATCGAGATTCGACATTATTTTCTTAGAGATCATCATCAAAATGGAGATATTGACCTTGTGTACATAGATACTGAGAATTAATTGGCTGATATTTTCACAAAACCTCTAGCAGAAGATCGTTTCAATTATTTACGTCGAGAATTAGTAATTTTGGATGTCAATAATGTTAATTAAATTTGTTTTATGATTATATTTCAATACGCAAAATCAGTGTTAGAAAGAAGCCAATAAAGAGTTTGTCTGTCACCACAACTACGGTTGAAGCGAAGCGGTATTTAAGAGTTCCCCGGTGAACCTCCGCCAGCTGGGACAGTACTCCTACAGCTAATCTGAAACAGTCGCTGTGTAACAAAATTTAATTTATAAAATAACATTAATTATATTAATTGAATGTCAAAATTACTAATCTTTGAATTAAATCTTTGAAATGAGCCAATCAAAAAGAAAGTGTTCCAAACCAACCTCAGGCGAATTCGGCCAGACTTCGGACCAAATTCGGCCCGAGTTCGGTTGAAGGTATCAGGTTATATAACCAGAACCCGAGAGCCTTTCTTCTTTATTGCTTCTAAAATCCACCATCATAGCACAGCAGCCGCGCGAAAAGCTCTAAAACCCTAGTTCTTTACCACTCCTTCTCTCTCTATCTACGTGGTGAAATCTATCCAAATCTTGGATTCGTGCGGAGTTCGTTGTTCTCTACAACATATTCGAATCTCGGGAGTATAACTTCATATTTCTCCTCCTTTCAATTTTGTGCATTTTACTTTATTGCACAATGGCACCTAAGGGATTTAACCCCTACAAGAGGAAGAAGACAACCAATCATAGTGAGGAAGGTTCATCTTCGAATCCACCTACGGATTCCCTCTTTTTGCCAGTCCAATCTAGCGATGGCGCGTTCGACGGGTTTTACTTTCAAACCCTAGATTAAGCCCTACTGTGGTATATAGACTTCTCCATGAGATCCATATGCACAGGCGCTCTCATCAAGTGGACTGTGTTTCCAGAATACCGCCCTTATTTTGAGGCATTAGGGTTACAATATTTTGTTAAACTTTGTTTCCCAGTAGCAACTAATGCCATTAGACTGTTCTACTGCAATATCATATTAAACACGTTTGACGTAAGTATTCGTGTTGGCGGACTAGATATCAATTTTAATGATGTCCTCTTAGCGGAAATCCTTGGTATTTCCAACGAAGGTAAACCGCTTGTTGATATCACTGAAGTTGAATTCCCCGACGGTACGACACTTACTAGTTTCAAAGTGGAACTCTGTGCACCTGATCGAGTTCGCTCTGGAAAGTTCAAGGCAAACAACTTGAACTTGTTTAATTATGAATTGCACCATATCATTTACTCCACTATCTTTCCAAAGTCTACTTCAAAGGATGATGTGACATCTCTTGAATTATCGGCTATGTATCACATTCTTAAGGGGATTCCATTTTCTGCCCCTAAGACCATTATCCAGATGATGGGACGTTGTCGTGCAAGAGATAGAAATCTCTCTTATGCGATGATTCTTCCACGCATCTTCCAGCATTTTGATTTTGATTTGTCAACTTGTACTCAAGACCCTGAGCGCAAGTTTCTGAAATTATCTCGTCGTAGTATGACTACTACTGCTCCTCCTACTGCTCCTGCTACTGCTCCACCTCCTCTACCTACTCAGCAGTATGCCATGACTTTTGGGGGCATACACCAGCACCTTTCGGATTTGCACGCCTCGATGACGGATATGGCTCGCGAGCGTGAGTTCTGCGATGTCACTCGTTATCAGGCGATAGCGAATTCTCTCGCTGATCTTCGATTCGCCCAGACTGGACATTCTGTCGGCTCTATTCCTAGAGATCCAGCCTTCTCTGGTTACAGCTGCGAGGATGAGGTTGTTCATGCCTACTTTCAGCCCGGTAACGCATATGATTGGTACCGTTCTGATCGTGCTCCTCGAGACTATGTCGGTGAGTTTTACACTGGCGCTTCTCCTTACCCTTCTGGAGCTGGTACCTCTGCAACTGGTCCTTCTGGACATGCCGGTCATGCTGATGATGATGAGGAGGAGGAAGAGGAGGAGATGTGATATGTTAGCTGATTTTTGAGACTTAGATGTTATCTACTGTATACTTGGAAATGCTCCGACATTCCAAGTATCTATCTTTAGACTTTATTATCAGTATTTCATTTGAGGACTTGTATTGGATATTTTTTTTATGTCTCTTGGAAATCTTTTTTATCTTTATGAGATGCGTAGTTTATGTTTCACATCAGTTTATTTACTTATTTATAGCATCTTTATGTGCTTCTATATTATAAACTGCCTGTGACATAATTCTCTATTATTAATTCTCTGTTATATTATAAACTGCCTGAGACAAATACATGCCTATGATGTCATTCTATTTTTCTTACTATTTCTATCATTTCTCATAATTTTTATTTTGTGTTTCTTCACTGTTTGTTATTTATTCATTGATTGCGGGAGAGTTTTTCTCTTTTGCAATTATTTTGCTAAGTGACAACGGGGAAGAAAATAGGATCTAACATTCTTTTTGAGAAAATGCAGGAATATGAACAATTTTACTATTTTTGATTTTTATTCCAAGCAAAGATGTTATATCATTCATATTTTGTCAATTATCAAAATGGGGGAGATTGTTGGCCCATTGGTCATATGGTCAAACTGATTTTAATAATTGATTAAACTCTGTCTGGATATATGAAGCTAGTCAGGATATCTCGGACTCTTGGACATGATCAAGAACAGCTATCTACTCAGTTCAAGACCGAAGCAATGTTTGCCTGTTCGAGTCTGTATTTCTTTAAGCAATGTATTTTTCATTTTATTGAGTCTAAGAATACGTTGTACACCGAGTCGTACTGGCAAATAGGCTATTCCAAAATGATTTCAAAATATTTTTAAAAATATCCTTAGCTTTGAAAAACATTCATATTAACAAAAGCTTCAAAAAGGTTTTCAAAAATCCCCAAAAACTAATTTAAAAACCTAACCTAACCCTGACAGAACTCGGCCAGAGTTCGGCCAGAGTTCGGTTAGTGGCCGTTTTGATTTTTGAATTCTCTGGAACTTGGTCCTCCTGCAGTTGCGAATTTGACCGAGATTTCCTCATCGAGTTCTGCCCGAATTCTGCCAGAATTCTGTATTTGGAACTCCTATAAATAGAGAAGGATTTCGATCATTTCAACTCACTCATTCACTTTCAATCTTCTCTCTATCTAAAGCTTTCAGTCTCCCAAAGAGTTTTTCTCGAGCTTCAAATTTCAGATCCCAAGCCAGTTACAATCCTCTAGTCGATTTGCCAGTGCGGTGCGGTCTAGAAGTTTCAGAGTGATTGTAATCAAAGGCTTGATAGAAGATTCAACTCTTCAAAATTAAATTTGGACGAGTTCTTCGTATCAAAGCTCGCGTTGTAGAAGTTGCAAGGACTTCGTAAGAAAACTTGCGGTTTTGCCAATAGTGGATTCAACTGGTAGCAAGAGTTCTACCGACTGGATTAGTCCTCAACAGAGGGAAACCAGTATACATCGCTGTCTTTACGTTTGCTTTCTTATCTCTACCTTTACATTATTTAGTTGTGATTATTATTCTGTGATCTTGCTGCTAATATTTTTAATTAGCATTATTCCGTTGCCAACTCTGTTCACCCCCCCTCTAGAGTATTGTGCTTTACGATTTCGTTCCTACAAACCCAACAGTCTTCAATCGCTCGAGTGGTGGGCTATCCTCTGAAGAGTGCGGCGATTTGGAAGGATTCATTAATCTGATACGTCGCTCGGGGATCCGCAATATGCAAGAATTAGACGCCGCCCTTCGTCAGACCGATAAAGACAAGAAAAAAGAATAATGTTTAAGCGTGCCAACTTTTTTTTCTTTTTTCTTGTGTCCTTGTCTGTAGGAGTCTACCCATCTTTATGTAATGAAATCTATAATTTCTGATATATTGTGTGGCTATGATTTCAAATGGCGCACGTAGCTGTGTTCCATTGGCTATTTCAATGCTTACTAATTTATTTGAGAGACACATGACAGCCATCACATGGTTTCACGCGCCTATTGTTTAGTTCTTTCCCGAAATAGACTCCTATAATGACGTGCATGTTTCATCTTCAACACTTTTAAAAGGATAACCAGAAACGAAAGAGACATTCATACTTTCTCAAAACAAATTGCTTCTCACAAGATTTTACTATCCATAAGTTCACTTGTGCCACTTCGTCCCGATGTTATTCGTTTGCATGCTGTGCCTTCAAAAGTTGGTAAGTATTAACAAAGAACCAATGGTATGAGCATTTTTCTTTTGTGCCACTTTTGAAGATAGGCACTGATTTACATATTATAGACGTTGTTGATATGCGCTAACTATTTCTGAGAATAGGCACGAACTGTGATCCAGTGTTCAGCTTCGATCAAAGGCATGCACTGCTGATAGGCGCCTATTTGATCGATGCACACTGTTTGAGATGTGCCTGTTGATCGGCGCACTGTTTTGATATGTGCCTGTTGATCAGCGCACATTGTTGAGATGTGTCTGTTAATCGGCGTGCAGTATTGATATATGCCTGTTGATCAGCGCACACTGTTGAGATGCGCCTGTTGATCGGCGTACAGTTTTAATATACGCCCGTTGATCAACGCACACTATTGAGATGCCCATGTTGATCGGCGTGCAATTTTAATAGATTTTACTAACTTTTCTTTCTTTGCTCATATTTTCAGAAGTTTGGTTGACAAGCTTCTTCAAAACTGGCATCGGCGACCTGGATGCTGTAAAGAGCATTCTTCTGACACCCACATCAGATAGCTCATGTGATTCTGACACTCAAATCAGACAGCTTAGGACTCTTCATGTTCAAGAAGGGTCTTCCTCAGATGGTAGGAAGAGCCTTTATACATGAGAGTTGGATGGTAGAGAGACAAAATTAGGAATCGTATCACAAGGGTGATCTCATTCCTAGTTCTCCTGGCGGGATGTCTTCTCTCCACTACTTGTATTGACAGCAGCTTATCTTTGAGCTACTGTACTCTGTGGTTCTCTTCTCGTCTTTCTGAGAGAGAAGACCAGAGTTGATTCCATTGTCTGGCTCGTTGCTTCAGGTCGAGACGACAAGGAACTGGCACGAACAAATAAGAAGATCCAAAGATGTAATAGACCTTCATGTTATATTTTAGAATAAAAATCCGAAATGTAATAAATTTCCATTAAGATGTATCTGTGTTTTTAAAGAAGGAATAAAGAATGATTTTCTCTTCTTTATGATTTGATTTTGATATGGTGATAAGGAAAATAGAATCAAGGAGAAATGTGGATGTGACAAGTTGCTGATATAAATAAACAGAATTCAGAAGTATGGAGAATGTGAACTCTTGTTATGAGAAGTGAATAGTCACTTCAATTTTTGATAAAATGACACTGAATGAATGAACAGTCACTTTGATTCTTGAGGAAGAGAATAAATAAATGAACAGTTATAAATGAATGAACAGTTGGGCTTCATTCAAAAAGTCGCATCAGTTCTCGAGGTTGACTATCTGGTTTTTCTGTCTATAAATAGAACAAAAACATTCGTAGATATCGTCACTTTCCTTCCTCTCTGTATAAAATGTCTTCCAAAGATTTGTTCATTCCGAAGCTTGAAGGAAAGACCGAGACACCACCTACTGAGCCTCTAGTACCTCCTCAGAAAGAAAGTGGTGAAGGCTCTACTGCTCCTGCACCAGGAGAGGACTTGATTTCCAAGCTAGTGGAGCCTGGGAAGACTGCTAAAGAAGAGGCATTGAGGATGGCTGCCTGCAAGTTTCTTGTGAGTTCAGACGATGAGATGTTTGAACTATTGGCGAACTATGTATTTAAACATGAAGGATCGGGGCCTCTTCTCCGTCCTTAATATTATGTAACTCCATTCTGCTTTTGAATAAATGAACTTTTATTTACATCATGTCTCTGAAATAAAGTAAATTTTGCCTTTATACATAATATTTCTTGAGAAATTTGCCATTGATAGGCATCATAGCAACTCTGTCATCCATATATGTTAATTGATAAGCTCCATTTGAGAAAACTTTATTTACAACATATGGCCCTGCCCATTTTGCTTCAAACTTGCCTTTGCTCATATGTGTCATTGCCATAGGACATCTGACTGTAAGAACTAACTCGCCTTCCTGAAATGTTCGTACTCTGACTTTGCGATTGAAAGCTTTTGAAATATGGGCTTGATAAAGTTTGATGTGCTGTTGAGCTAGTAGCCTTTTCTCGTCGAGCGCCTCTAATTCTTGAAGTCGAAGACAATCATTAATTTCTATAGTAAGCTCATTAGCAATGGGGATTCTCAATGATGGAATTTGAATCTCTAAAGATAAGACAACTTCACATCCATATACTAGAGAAAAAGGTGTAGAACCTGTGGGGTTACGGACAGTAGTGCGATATGCCCATAGACACTCTCCAAGTTTATCACTCCAATTACGTTTGTTAATAGAGACCAACTTTTTAAGGAGTTTCATAATGGTCTTGTTGAATGTTTCAGCTAACCCGTTAGCCGTAGGATTATAGGCCGTAGAGGCAACATTATTGATTATGTTGTCATCACAGAACTTATTAAACTTCTGGCTGATAAATTGTGGCCCATTATCATGGATGATTCGACGAGGGACACCAAATCTGTATATCACATGATGTTTGATGAAGTTGATGACACTACTAGTCTTAACTTCAGCCAAAGGTATAGCTTCTGCCCACTTAGAAAAATAATCGGTTATAGCCAAAATGAACCGATGCCCTTTAGATGAAGGAAGATTGATAGGGCCAATTATATCCATGCCCCAAGCTTCGAAGGGCCATGAGGCAGTAGTCGGATGAAGAAATTCCGACGGTTGATGGATGAAATCTGTATGAATTTGTCATGTACGGCATTTCCTTGCATAGTCAATAGCGTTTGATACCATAGAGGGCCAGTAGTAGCCCATACGTCGAATACGATCCTGAAGTTTAGGACCAGGCTGATGTGCTGCACAAACACCATCGTGAGCTTCACGTAATATCTGTTTTGCTTCATCACCAGCAAGACATCTCAAGAGTAACCCATCAAAAGTTCTTCAATAGATAGTTTTAGTAGTATGATTATAATAGAATCGAAGCGATCAGCGACGAATACTTGTAGCTTCCTTAGGATCTTCTGGCAATATGTTATGTACTGTAAAATCAATGAAAGGTGTTCTCCAGTCTTTACTAATGACATTGACTTCAGTTAGATTGCTAAATTCAATGTTGTGGTTGTTTTCAACACAAAATAGTTCTCTATTAGAGATAACAACCATTTGTTGCCTTTTGGCTGGTACTGCCAAAACTGCAGCTTGGTTAGCTAAGGCATCAACTTCTGTATTGCATGTGCGACATATATATTTGATAAAGAACCCTTTGACCGAAGAAGCTATTCTGATTGCTACTTCATGGTATGGTACCAGATCTTGGTGTCGGACTTCATATATGCCTCTAACCTGATTAACAATCAGCTTAGAGTCACCATATACTTCGAGATATTCAATATTCAATTGTTTATCTAATTGGAGTCCGACGAGCAAGGCATTGTATTCTGCTACATTGTTAGAGCATGATTCATCTAAAGAATAAGTCCTTTGAATAGCTAATCCATCAGGTGAAACGAGAATAATTCCTACTCCAGCAACAAGAGTACCTCCAGGTCTAATTCTAGAAGCTCCATCGAAGAACAACCGCCAAGTAGGAAACTCTTCTGAGATCATATTTGATTCCAATGTTTCGTCTGGAATCTCGTCATAGAGTTTAGATGTTTCAGGGACAGGATGAGCTGCTAAGAAGTCATCAAGTGCCTGACCTTTCACAGACTTTTGAGGAACATAAACCATATCATATTGTGCTAATAATATGGACCATGTGGCAAGCCTGGAATTGAGTGTACTTGGCTTTTTCATTAAGACCCGAAGAGGATTGACTCGGGATATGACATGAATAGTTTGGCCTATGATGTAATGTCTTGTCTTCTGCACAGCAAACATTAAGGCTAAACATTCCTTCTCCACCGGACTATAACGATGCTCAGCTCCACCGGACTATAACTTGGCTTTGTCATTAAGACCCGGAGAGGATTAACCCGTAGATGGCTTGTTCATGACCTTCCTTGTTCTTCTGAGCTAGCAAAGCTTCCAATGAATGATCCATTGCCCGGACATACATTAAGAAAGGTATTCCTAAGATCAGTGGTACAAGAACCGGTGGACTCATTAAATACCGTTTTATGTCATCAAATGCTCGTTGACATTCTTCCGTCCAAACGAAAGATACACATTTCTTCATTAATTGAGTAAATGGTCTGCAACGTCCAGATAAATTTGAAATGAACCGCCTGATGTAAGCAAGTCGACCTTGGAATCCTTGTAGCTCTTTTAGGTTACGTGGAGGACACATCTCTTGCATGGCTTTGATCTTCTCGGGATCAACGTGTATACCCTTAGAGGTAATGGCAAAGTCGAGAAATTTGCCACTAGAGACACCCAAGAAAGACTTGGTGGGGTTCAATTTGAGTTGATGCTGGCGTATTAGATTGAAAATTGTTCTTAAATCTTGAATATGATCTTCCTTTAGACGACTTTTGACAGCAATATCGTCCACATAGCATTCGACAGTCTTTCACAAATGATCTTGAAAGATAGTACTCATAGTCCGCTGGTAAGTTGCACCTGCATTCTTAAGACCAAACGGCATGACTGTATAACAGTACACTCCACGAGGAGTATGAAACGAAGTATGTTTTTCATCTTCAGGATTTATCCGGATTTGATTATATCCAGAAAATTCATCTATGAAAGAAATTTGTTCGAATCCACATGTGTTGTCGATCATGACATCAGTAATTGGGAGAAAGAATTCATCTTTAGGGCAAGCATCATTGAGATCCCGAAAGTCTATGCAAACTCGAACCTTTCCGGTCTTCTTCAGAACTGGTACAACATTGGCCACCCAGTCAGGATGTTGTTCTTCTCTGAAAAAATTGCAAGCTATAAGCTTTTTGACTTCATCATCAATTGCATCCATCATTTCAGGCTTGAATCGTCGTTGTTATTATTTGACCGGCTTGGCATTCGACAAGATATTAAGTTTGTGAGTTGCAACTTGAGGATCTAATCCTGGCATATCTTCATAACTCCAGACAAAGACATCAATATATTTACGACTAAGGTTAATTAATCCTTGTTTATCATCTTCTGAGAGATTTTTACCAATGAAGATTGGTCGTGAGTAGCCCTTCTCTCCAATATCGATTTGGACTAGTTGATCCTCAGTAGGTGGTTCTCGTTGTTCAAAATGAAGTTCCTACTGATTGTCCATCCTTTGTGCCCAAGGGTCCACTTCAGGATCTTCTTCAATGTCATCTTCGTCATTTTCCGAGAATTCAGCAGACACCATGTTAGAAGATACTATCATCCTATAAACGTGACCAATGCTGGTATCAGAATCCTATGAGATAGAATCAGAAGAGTTAGATCGTTCTTCTTCATCAGATTCAGAAGGTTCAGGAGTTGGAAGTGGTGAAGTATAACCTAGTCCCCACTTCATTTTACTATGGTATTGTTGTGATTTTTCTTTTGGAACAGAGATATGAATGAGAGTTCTTCTTCCTTTATCGTTGTTGAGGCCAGTTCTAAAATTATACCCCAATTTACGGATGATGGCTTTGGATTGTGGACTATAGCGACGTAATTGTAGCCTTCCTGTATCATCTCTATTATCATTATAGAGCATAATTTTTGGTTCCTCTCTTTTATTGAAGAATATAAGCCTTTCATCTTTCTTTCGAGACGGTACTAAGAAGTACGACTGTTGTATTGAATCCAAGGATACCACATTTCGTAGAGATGATACGACTTCTATTGTCGGTGGTTTAAAGCTATCTAGCATATCCAAATAACACTGAGTATAGTAAGAGACGTCAGTATACTGTAAAGGAGATGCTTTATTAATTTTTACACCATCATTTACAATAAGAACTTTAGCCTTAGCAGGCTTAGTCAGATTGATGACAAGAGGAGAAGAAGAACGAGAAGGAGGAGGGGGCTTCTTACGACGAAGGTCGATTACGAACGGCTCAGGAGAGGTGAGCTCCCTTTGTTCCTGACTATCACCATGAAGCTTTTTCTCATGGGAAGGAAGATAGATGGTCAGTGATCTGGATGAATGAAGACAAGAAGTACGTCCTTTGACCGGGATCACCAGAGTATCATTCGACACACTTTTCTGTTCTTCATCTGTATCCATTGCTAGTACCACCTTCATGAATTCCTCTTTGTACATGCGAGAATCGTTGCAGTATGCTTCAACTCCTTTGAAAGGATTCAGATCTGCAACCTCTTTTTGGACTTCTCCATTACCATCCACATATTTTAAACATTGGTGGAGAGTAGAAGGTACAATATTGTGTTCATGGAGGAATGGTCTTCCTAACAAACTATTGTATGACCCATGATTGTCAATTACATAGAAAGTTACCTTTGTACGAAGATTGCCAATTTGAAGTTTTAGGCGTATCTTCCCCAAATGTTCACTTCTTCCTTGATTGAACCCCAAGATGGTAGTGATAGTTGTAGAAAGGTAATGCACTGGGATCTTCAAAGCATCTAGCAAAGACTTCGGCATGATACTAAGAGCAGACCCTGGGTCAATCAGAATACGATCGACTTTCACGGTGTCCACATACCCCATAAAATAGAGAGGACGATCATGACGATTGTCTTCTAATAACATATCATCCTGTGTAAAATTAATATTGGACATCAGTTCAAATACACTATGACAATGTGCACAGCTGACTGGCTCCTTTTCAGGTTTCTTGAGAAAAGTAAGACAAGCATCAGCCTGCATCAAAGCTTCACTTAACGTCTCTCGAGTTTCTTTTGAGAGACGTAAGAGTTCAAAGATTGACAATCTTGCTGGAGTATTGGCCAATTGAGCCAATATGTCAAAATTATATAGCTTTTCAATTCCAAGAGACGAGGACTTTTTTAATGCTTTGTCAAAACGGACAGGTTGTTTTCCCTTGTCTGCTGATGTCGGTTTAGAAGGAGTTGGTTCAACCACCGGCAGGGATGTAGATGGTATATTCTCAGCAGGAGAAGATGATATAGGAGGAGCATCAAGAGATGGGGCAGAATTCTTTTGAGTTTTACAATATTCCCGAAGATGAGGTTTCCCTGATCTAGTACCAATTAGAATTTCTTCTTCCGCTACTGGTTCGAAGGATACCATGTTGTAGCTCTTGGATTTAGTTTTGGAGTGCTTCTTTTGCTTGGAAGAGGAATGTGCTTCAAAATCTGCTACCAGATCTGGATGAATCCATATGATCTCCCTTCTGTCAGTTGATAGCAGAACAAGACTCTCATTTTGGGAAAGTAGAAGAATCACGATCTCGAGAGTAGTTCTTGGAATAGGCACAACACCATCTTGCACAAGTTGTGGTGGAAAGTCACCAAACTGTACAGAAACAACATTAGCTGTCACCGTCTTCTCGTCTTATTGCAGAGTAAATGCTCCAGAGTTAAGCAACTCCTGAATTTTTCCCTTGAGCACGTAGCATGCTCTGGTTGGATGCCATATAAATCTGTGATAAACACAATATTTAGGGTGATCAGTTTTACCTACTTCTTTTGGCCGTTTTGCCTCTGGCAGTTGAAGCTTATTGCTTTTGATCAAGCAATGAAAGATACTTACAGTATCATATTCATCAAATGAATACTCTTCTTTTGGATGAGTTATTTTCGGCGGTGGTACTGATAGAGTGGGTGTTTTCTGAGTAACATTGACAGCCAAAGACTCCTTGTCCTTGAGATTGATGGCCAGTATTTCTTTATCCTTACGGTTATTCTGGCGATTACCCCCGGGTGTAGAATGTTCATCTTGGTTAGGATGGGTTATCTGAACTCCTAACTGTTTGAACTTTTCGACACTGACTTCTGCCGCCTTGGCATTCACAATGAAAGAAGGCCAATCTTGAAACTGTGTAGATCCCATCCACATACTGATAATAGGCAACAAGTTTGATTTGCAGGTGTCTATTGTTACAGCAGATGGAGTTCCTAAAGGCATTTTAAATGCCTCTCGGTGGAATCTTTCATTAAAACTCTCCGTAGATTCATTGTGCCTTTGTTTAATCTTAATGAGGGCAGACATCGTCATGTCGTTGACTCCTTCATAAAACCGTTCCAAGAATATTTGCTTGAAACCAGCAAAAGAAGTTATGCAGCCATCTGGCAAACTATGATACCAATCGTATGCTGCGCTGGCTAAACAACTGACGAACACTCTAGTAAGGAGAGCATCATTTGGCTGTAATTAGTCAGTTATCACTTCAAAGTGATTGATGTACTGACTTGGAGAAGTGCTACCATTATACAGCATAATGGTCGGGAGCTTATATTTAGGAGGGAATAGAACCTCCTTCTATTCTGTCAAATATGGCTGCTTTATGCCCAGTCTTTGTAGGCCATCCTTCTGTTTGAAGGCCTCAAATTGAGTGCGTAAGAGTTTCATGGCCTCATTAGCATCCCCTGATGTTAGGAAATTGATAGGCTGGTTAGAATTGTTGGAAGGAGAAACAACGTGGTAAGTACCACCCCCGACCCCAGACTAACTGGGATCAGCTTGAACTGGTATAGAAGCAACCTGAGGAGGTGGTACCCCCAGACTAACAGGTACAAAAGATGCTATAAGCTCAGGATTTATAGCAGGGTTTATAACCGGTGGCTGTATGTTGAGCCACGATTATAGTATACATACTTACGACCGTCTCAGCCATGGTCTTCAGTTTGTCCTCTAGTGCAATAATTCGTTGCTCCTGACTGGTTGAAGTAGAAGCATCTTGATCTTCTATAATGGTATATGTCGTCACTTCTCTTGCTGCTATTGACGAGATATTTTGTTTAAAACTTTCACTATCTGCCTCAAACACCGAAAAAGAGTCTTCTCCTAGATGAGCGAAGGGGAGATCTTCTTGATTAAAGACACCTTGGTTCAAGTTTCGACTTCTTGATCTGATGTATTAAAAAACCCCTTCAATGGATGCATGAATCCGATCTATGTATTGCTGACTGGGATTACGGGACGCATTGTGTCTTAGACGTTTCCAACCCCCAGTGCCTTGAGAAGTTATGTTAACATAAGTATATAATAGCTCATCTTCATCTTCTATTAGCGGTTCAGAAGTTGAAGCATAGTTCAGACGATCGAAGACAGATCTTCTAGCTGATTGGCAACAACACTTGATGATGACTTCATGAAGGCAGTGGCGATATGAAGAGTGATTCAGAGATGAAGGAGACATCCTTGTGATCTTCCGTCTTTGTGTAAGACGTTCTCGGAGATCAGTCACCACTACAGGACTGGAAGAAGTAGGAGGAACATATTCCTTAATGATGTTAGAAACATGCCTCCTATTCTTTAGATGTTTAGTTCCCTGACTGTACAAAGATGTACTCAACTCATTAGCATAAGTGGTTGGGTCTTTCTTTTCAAACTTTGGCTTCTAGTACAGATTGGCCTTTGCCATAGGGTTCCTTCGTTTCACCAAAGTTGATACTGGTTGACGCCTATTGAGATAAGCGCGTAACTCAGAAAATTCTGCTCCAAGTGTCTCTGTTTATGACACCATCAATTTTCCTAGCTTAGATCTTGAAATTTGCAAGGTTGGAAGATCTTGACCAGACCCCATAGGGGTAGGCAAGATGCCTCTTTTGATCAGTATTCTTTTCGATATCAGAGATCCGAATACCTTTGTTTAAAGGAATAAAATCTGATATATCTTCCTCTGAGTCATGGACCAAAGAAGTTTTAGAAAAGACCAAAGGGTGCTTTCCTTTATTTTGTAGAGGGTTAGCTAAGAAGCGTTTCCCTCCATTTTGTTGTTGAACCGTCTTAGGCGCAGGTTGCGCGAGTTAAGAAAGTGTTAAAGGTCCCTTCCCTTTGTTCTGTCTAGTGTTAGTACTAGAACATTGCTTCTCCAAGTTCAGAACTGGAGAAAAAGAAGGAATAGCCAAAAGACTAATTCCCTTGGGTTGCGCTAGAGCAACATGGTGTGCAAACTACGCCTGGACAGCAGGATGCATAGGTTGCGCCATAGCAGAATGGGCTACTGGTTGCACCATGGCAACAAGATGAGTAGGTTGCGCTCGGGCAACAGGGGCCACTGGTTGCGCTTTGGCAACAAGATGAGTAGGTTACGCTCGGGCAACAGGGGAAATAGACTGCATCTTGGCAGCAAGCTGAGTAGGTTGTGCATGGGCAACAGAAGCAGACTACGCGTGGACTACTGAGGCAGATTGTGCCTTAGCCACTGAGCGCTCAGGTTGCACCTGGGCAACAGCAACCGTGGGAGACTTAGGAGCCCACACAGTCCTGTTTTTGGTGATAGACACAGTGCGCTTGTTGCTCTTGGTGTTAATCATATCTTCGTAGACTGTCTGGTTGACCTGAACAACCAGAGACCTCTACGTCTTGCCGATCGACACAGTATCACATTGAGTTGTCACCTTTTCGTCGGAGGAGAAAGTCGTCCCCAAAGAGTTGCCATTTTGTTTGCAAAAACAAAAAGTTGTTCTGTTACAAACTTTTGAAAAGAGTACAAGAGTACAATTTGAATTCTAGGGAAGTACAACTGTAGGAATCTGATCAGAAGACCACTTTATCCCTTGGACTATGTGAACTTGAAGACTAGAGCCTCTAGAGAATGCAGCAACAATTTTACAAGAGTTCTTGATCTCTGTGCCCGTCTTTTAATAATGATTGGAAACTCTATTTATAGAGCTCTAGAAATAACTGTTTTAGAAGTTATTCTGATGTGCGCGAGGCTAGGTTACGCCACATTGGGCTGAGCCAACCTCATGTTGCGCCAACTTTCATTTAGTTATCAGTCGTGTACTAACTGTATTTAGACGCGTGGCATCATGTGATTGAGATGCGCGTGGTCGTGTACAGGATATTAGATACGTCTTGAAAGATTTGTGTAGCTCACCTTCCCGGAAATTTTTTGAAATTTTTATTTATTTATTTATTTAATTTAAATGGTGATTTTTAGATTTTTTTAAATAATTATAAGTTAATTATTATGGTAGATGATTATAGTCATGGTTGAGTTTTGAGGTACAAGACGACTAGGAATCATGGCACGGATAGTGCAGTAGCGTGCTTTGACTAGTGTTTAGCCATGGTAGGGGAATGCCAAGCCATTGGAGTGTCCTAACTAGGAAAACCAGACCAAGTTGCGACCTAACCTCTAAAGATGTTTTAATTATTTATTGTCTAGATTTATTGACTTGTAGAAGGTCCGGTTGTACCGAACTAGTCCGGACCGGACCCGAACCAAGTCCAAGCCCACGTAGTCGGGTAGTATGTTCAGAGACGACCATATAGATGTATATTGTCTTGGCATTTTACTTTAGAGAATTAGAAAGCATTTTTAAATGATTGTTATATATGTATAATTTATATCATAAAATATTCTTGCTATTAGGTTACTATTCTTGTAAATATGATAATATTTCTGTAAGAATGATGATTAGACTTTGGTAATTACACAGGCAAAAAAAAAAAAAAAAAAAAAAAAATATATATATATATATATATATATATATATATATATATATATATATATATATATATATATATATATATATATATATATATATATACTTGTGTATGAATATGTTCATAAATTGTACACGATGCATTTTATATAAATCCCTAGATAATGCTAATTATAGATTTTAGTATTTAAATAAATAATTATATATAATGACTGTATATATGTATAAAATATCTGTAGGAACGAAATCATAAAGCAGAATACTCTAGAGGGGGTGAATAGAGTAGGCAGTGGAATATTGCTAATTAAAATCTTGTTAGCAGTTAGATCACAGATATAAAAATAATCACAAAGTAAATGACAAAAATTAAAAGTGATCAGAAGGCAAACTCAAACACCGAAATTTATACTGGTTTCCCTCTTGTGAGGACTAGTCCAGTCAGAAGAACTCTAGCTTCCTGTTGAATCTACTATTGGAAAATCCCGCAAGTTTTCATACGAAGTCCTTGCAACTTCAACAGACGCGAGCTTTGATACGATGAACTCGACCAAATTCAATTGTGAAGAGTTGAATCTTCTATCAAGCCTCTGATTACAATCGCTCTTGAAACTTCTAGACCGCACCGCACTGGCAAATCGACTAGAGGATTGTAACTAGCTTGGGATTTAAAAATGAAAGATTTTTAGAACTCTTTGGAAGAATGTAAGCTTAAGAAGAGAAGAGATTGAAAGTGAATTGGTTATTTGAAATGATCGAAATACTTCTCTATTTATAGTTTTTCCAAAGACAGAACTCTGACAGAATTCGGGCAGAATTCGGACAGAACTCTTTGTAACAAACCGCAACTGAAGGGTGACCAAGTTCAAAATCAAACGTTCACTAACGTTTATCTTGGCCGAACTCTGGTCGAACTTGGGCCGAGTTCTGCTAGGGTTCTGCCAGTTCATGTTTGAGAAAAATAATTTTGGCTTTTTGAAAAGTCCTTCAGAAGCTTTTTATAAAAAGGATGTTTTTCAAAAAAAAAAACGTAGGTCATTTATAAAAAAGATAGGATAGTTTTGAAAAACGATTTCGAATAGCCTATTTGCCAGTACGACTTGGTGTAAAATGTATTCCTAAACTCAATAAAATGAAAAATTACATTGCTTTGAAAGAAATACATTTGGAATGGCAAACGGCTTCAGTCTTGAACATCGTAGATATCCATTGTTGAGCAGTGTCCAAAACATCGTAGATAAACATCTGAATTGACTTGCATTTATCGAGACAGAGTTTGATCAATTATTAAAATCAGGTTTGACCATGACCAATGGGCCAACAATCTCCCCCATTTTGATAATTGACAAACCTTGTCGATATAACATCTAAGTTTGGATCAATTCAAAAATGTATCAAAAGAAATTATTCATAGCCTGTATTCATGAAGATGTTAGATCTATTTCTCTCCCGTTGTCACTTAGCAAAATAATTGCAAAAGAGAAAGCTCTCCCGCAATAAATGCATAAGTAAAACACAGTGAAGAAACACAAAAAAATATATAGAAAACATTTATCACAGGCATGGTAGAAACAGTTAAAAAGATATTGTATACACAACACAGGCATGTTATTTATCCAGGCAGTTGTAATATGAAGCAGAAAGAGAGGTAATACTAGAATAAAACTGAAACAAATAAAGTGCTGAATGATAAACTAAAATGCCAAACTGAGGCATAATAAAAACCATGTCTATGAGAAGTCACATAATAACTAAAAAAGTGCTGATAATAACTAAAATAAAAGTACTGATAAAATCTTGGAAAGTCGGAGCATTTCCAAGTAAACATAAGACAAAAGTATCAGTCTCAAAAGTCATAACAACTGAAAAGTCATCATCCTCATCATCATCGTCAGCTGCTGCAGCACCAGCATGTCCAGAAGGACCAGCTCCAGAAGTACCAGCGCCAGAGGTATGAGGAGTGGCACCAGTAGTACGATACCAATCGTAGGCGTTCCCTGGCTGGAACAGAGAGTGGATCGCCTCATCATCAACGCGGTATCCAGAAATAGAAGGATCGCGAGGTAGAGAGCTAGCAGAGTGACCCGTCTGCGTAAATCTCAGATCGACGAAGGAGTTGGAAATAGCCTGGAACTGAGTCACGTCACGGAACTCACGTTCCCTGGAAGTGTCAACATAGACGACTGCAGATCTGAAATTTGCTAATGAATACCCTCAAATGTCATAGGGTAGGAATGAGGAGGTCCAGGGTTGTAGGAGTAGGTGCAGGAGGAGCAGGTGCAGTAGGTGGAGGAACAGTGGCAATGCTGTGAGGAGAGAGTTGAGGAACTTGGGTTCAGGGTCAACAGCACAAGTAGATAGGTCAATGTCAAATCTTTGAAAGATGTTAGGATGATCATCGCATAAGATTGGTTGCGGTCTTCCCGACATCTTCCCATCATCTGAATGATAGTCTTAGGGGCAGAAAAAGGAATCCCCTTAAGATGTGATAAAGAGCAGAGAGCTTAAGTGTAGGACATCATCTTAGAAGTGGATTTTGGAAGTAAAGTGAATAGATGATGCGATGTAATTCGAAGTCA
>JANAVB010036697.1:0-38103 GCA_029216955.1 Iris pallida | reverse complement strand
TTGGTTTTAAAAACCCACCACTCTTCATCCATTCATTTCCTTTTCCTTCCTCTGCTCCGCTGCTGAGAAGAAGAAGACGACGACGAGTCGACGACCATGGCGGAGTGAGTAGCAGCGCCGTGCGACTCCAGAAGCTTCCCGATCATCTCAACCACTAGTTCACCACCGCCCATTCCTTCTCTGGCCGTCCATCTCTAACTAACCTCTAACCGTCGAGTCCATCTCCTTCGTTACTTCATAACCGCCTCCCGACGACGACGACCGTTCGATTGTAACCGCTCGAGCCCCTCGGCTTATAAAGTGACCGCCCCCTCCTTTTTCATCATCACCATTCTTGGACGGCGAAGCCCTGCTGGATTCTTCCCGACCTGTTCTTCCTCCGCTTCTTCTCCCTCGAGCTCAGCCATGGCGGATTCACTACTGACCGCGCTTCCGTCCACACGAGCTTCCAGCATGGCAGCCATGGCGAAGCTCGGTGTTGAGCTCTGTTAGAAGAAGCAAAGAGTCTTTCTCCCTCCGTTCGAGCTCTGCTCTCAGTCTCCATGGCAGTTATGGCCACGAGCTCGGGTGAGTCCATCCTTATTTCTTCCTCTGTGAGCGTTCACTGATTGAACAGCTCGGGATCGTTCGACTGATCGATCGGCTCTGGTAAGTTCCTCTTCACTCCTTCTTCCTCTCATTATTAAATTCTTGAGACATTCAATTTTCTTCTTAATCTTGATTGAATGAAATTGGTACTCGGTGGATTCTTGGTTGATTTTTACAGTTTTGGATCGATCCAAATTATTTGGATTCAGAGATTGTTAGTAAGTTCTTGACATTCTTTTGTTTCTGGAATCCACATTGGCGAGATTTGGATTGATTCTTGCAATTTTCTCCAATTTTGGAGTTGAGAACATATTCAATTGGACTCACAGTTGCTTCCTCTGTTTCTGCACATAACCTGTTCGATGAAATGCCAGAAAGAGACGCAGAGTTGCTGTGGGCTCGGGGACACCTGTATCGGACACGCTGGGAGCACGGCCTGTTCACTTCAAGCTGCAGGTATTCTTTTTACCCTTTCCTATTGTTTTATTTATGTGTATCGGTAAGATCATGTGGTAGCAAGCAGCGATAGCTCTGTGTCCAGACTTTAGTTGTGTTCATGAGACTCAGCGGACACAAATCTTGTGTCTGTCGTGACACTGCTTTCCTGCTAAGCTTACACCTAGCCGTTAAGCTTGAAAATTGGTTAGGCTTAAGCTTGAGATGAGCTCGGCCATATAGGTTTTGTTCGGCCAACAGTTAGAATTAAAACTGTTCAGTAACCGTTGTGGGTAATAAGGATATGAAGGGATTGGCTATAGGATGTGCCAGCAATAAGAAGATTAAGTTTCAGTTAATCCAAGTCCAGTAGGCCAGATGCTTAGCTGTTGTGAAGTGAGCTAGTAATAGGAAGTTGGGCCTATACATATGTTCCTTTTAAGAGCTTTGATCTATTAGGCTTAGTCTATCCTTGACCTTACTAATGTAGTATAGGAATAAGCTGAAGGGTTAATTAGTTAATAATGACAGATTTAGTCATTAAGGATGAGTTGGAAGAAATGCTTAAATTATTATCTAAATTTCTTAAGGGTTATTCTAAATAATTTTTCCCTATTTTAGGTGATTAGAAGGCATTGCTATTCGGAATCAAGGCAAGTACATGTACTCAGTATTACCATCATTGCATGCATTGCACTTACACTTATTATCGTGTCATTTATTTTACTTGTTCTTAATCGATTGATTGCTTGCTTGCATTGTTTCTCGTGTCGGGTGGGGGACGTTCTAGGAACATGTGATTGACTAATATTGGACAAACATTGCCTGATAGCATACTCTGTATGCCTGAGTCCATTTCGTGCGTGACTGATAGCATTGTCGTCAGACATGCCTGATTATTGCGTGACTGATAGTATTGTCATTAGACATGCCTGATTATTCGTGACTGATAGCATATATATTTTATATGCCTGATTATATTAGTTTCCAAATGTTGATAATGTCCAATTGCACATGTACACATAGTTAGTGCATATTTTATTATGTTCCATTGTTTCTCTGTTCAGTTCTACTTGCTACATTGTACCATTCCATTGATCTCTATGGTGAGTTTTATTGAGTTACATTGTACTTTGCTCCTTTCCTGACTGGATCGTTGATTACAGGTGAGATGGATATTAGATTGTCATGGCTGGCATTGAGCTTACTTGATATCGAGATATTAGATTCATGTATAGGAGATTGATTGAGTGTATTTGTTTATATGTCATTGTTGTATCATTTATCTTTAACCGGCTTTGTACCCGGACATTCATGTATAAGTTGTAATAATTATATAGTGGATTGTTGTAATGGTTAGTATAGTTTCCGTGATTAGATGCTGTGATAAGATACTCTTGTATTTGATGACTAGACGGCTCATTACCGCTGTCAACGACAGTGTAGGCCGGGCATGCATCGACCCGTACCCGATTATCCGGGAGCGGGGCGTGACACCAAGTCACACTTGGGTGCAAGCGACTCTATCGGTCGTTTTTCTCATTTTATTTATTTTCTCTTGCATTGACTTAGTTTATTGACCACCCATTGATGTTGAGGTATTGGTATATCTCATACAGCCTTGACACTTATTGTATCACGTGATTTGAGTCAAATGTAGAACACGTATCCGCGTAGTCGGTTGGCCACCGTTACGTATAGTGCGTGCGACGGATAGGAGTAACTGCCAATAGAATTGCATGCTAGAAGGCTTGGCAGTTACTAGAGGTTCATGAGTTACGGATGTGACCCTACTAGGCATTGGATGGGGAGAACAGTTTTCTTAACATATGGGTCCTTATGCACTTTCCTACTACTGATACTGCTGGCCTCTGACATTCGAGGAATATTCTGCTTTGAGGTCCCTGGTATCCTGATGGGGCCACTCCTGAGTTAATGCTACTGAGCCAGACACCCATGCGTTGAAGGTCTGTTCTTAACTGCATTGTCACTATAGAACTGGTAGGCACCCTATTGCATGCATCCCTTTTTCTTTCTATTATATTATCATAGTTTATATGGCATGGTGTTTTCTTGTATCTTACTATGCCCCCTGAGGACCTGGTTATCTTTCCAGGATTAGATGACTTTCCGCAGGAGTACGGAGCGGCGCTGGATCCATCTTACATCGATGACGAGGCAGTCACTAGTGATTTCTAGTTCATTCAATATTTGAGATATTAGTGGACATTATTTTACATCTCTTTCATTTCTATTTTTGCGGATGCTGGACTCTGATCTTGTGAGACTATTTTTTTAGCTGTTTGGAGTGAGTATGTTCACCCGGCTATCTTTGGATACTCTTATTTATTTATTTGGACTCTATTATCTTCTGTGTTGAGCTGTGATGAGATTAGATATGTTATTCTGGCCTGTTTTTATTTTACTTACAGATTATGTGCATATATGAGGATTCCATATATTGGAGTATTCTTCGTGTATGTGCAGCTGGCATGTTCACGTACTTGGTCCTATGTATTTTGGGACTGGGGCGTTACACCGCTGACGAGAAGGCAACTCCTTTGTCTTTTGCCACCGCACTGGAGGATGCCTTGGGAGCCATTGATGATCGAAGGAGAAGAAGAGATGGCGACTAGGTCACAAAAGTTTGAAGAAAGAGAGTAAAGAATTTTCTCTTCAAAAATTACTCATATTTATAGGCTGGCAAGGGCGTGTGAACCGATAGACACTTTGGCTTACGTGCTGCCTAGGAGATAAAGTCAACCCTTGGGATTCTATCCCTTTCATGCAAAAAAAGAATGCTCAGAATCATTAAGGCAAATCTAAATATTTATTGCCGACTCTTGGGATCATATCCAAAAGACGGCTTTAAATAAAAAATAAATCAAGAGCAATTAATAAGACGCCTAGGTGTCACAAAGACCAGTCTATGCGTCCAGAGAAGCCTATGCGGCCAGAGAAGACCATGCGGCCATAGAGGTCTTTGCGACATGAGGAGTTTATGCGGACATACCATGCTTCTTATTCAAAGTATTTCAATTTTACAAATTGAAAACTTTGAAGGGGGTCTTGTAGAAGCATGAAAAGTATAGTGATTCTTATGCGGCCCAGAAACTCCATACGGCTCAAAACTGGGGGGTCTCATGCGGCTCAAAAATCCCTAAGAGCTTCATGTAGTTCAGATAGTTTTATGCGGCTCAGGAACGGCTACGTGGCCTTATGCGGTTAGAAATAGGCCTAATACAGCTGGCCATCATTACTCTGTGCAGTGGCCCATTAAAGCTCTGACACAAAGTGATAGCTCTGACATGATGGCTCTGACATAAAGGAGAGGTGCAACATAAAAAAGAGAAAATCTTTTAGCTGACACAGTTCACAAATCTTAATAATATTTTTTATGTGGATCGCCTGAGTGAACATCATGCGGCTCGATTGTGAGGCCACCCACATGCGGCTCGAATGTGAGGCCACCCTCATGCGGCTTGGATGTGAGGCCACCCTCATGTGGCTCGGATGTGAGGCCACCCTCATGCGGCTGGATGTGAGGCCACCCTCATGCGGCTTGGTTGTGTGGCCATCCTCATGCGGCTCAGTTGTGAGGCCACCATCATGCGGCTCGGTTGTGAGGCTACCCTCATACGGCTTGGATGTGAGGCCACTCTCATGCAGCTCGATTATGTGGCCACCCTCATGCGGCTCGGTTATGTGGCCACCCTTATGCGGCTCGGTTGTGAGGCCACCTTCATGTGGCTCAGACAGGGGAATGGTTCTTCATGCGGCTCGCAACCTAGTGGCAGTTGGGACACGTGGCATAAGTTGACTAAGTCTTAACAACTCAGATTTATTGCAACCAACAAATCATAGCAGTTCATATTTATTTCAACCAGCATAACAGTCCAGAGTTGTTGCAACAAAGAGATCAAGATTAATCTTAACCAATCCCCAACTGCCCACTTTTTAAGGCACAATTACAATGATGTGGCCACACCCCACTCATCACAAACTCCTATAAATAGCAAGGTGCTATTCCCTTGTACATACACACAAAGAGATACACACAGAGCATCTCTTCACCAGAGCCGAGGTTGCGTTCGATCGTCCAAGGAGTAAGGCAGAGTTGATATCACTTTTCCGAGCCTCTACTGTTACCCCCAAAATCCAAATTAAACAATTATACTTAGATTGCTTTTCCTAGGTTTTATTCCTAGGCTCTCTTTGTACGATCGAGTTTGTAATTGTGAACTAATGTTTAGTCCTCCCATAAAACTGTTCTGTTCTTTGATAATCAATATAAACAGGGTTCTCATGAACATTTGGCGACTGGTTGGAGAAGATGAGTAGTGCATGCTGCATGCTGGCAAATGCATGCTGGCGTATGTTGTCATGGCGTATGTTGTGGATGGTGTCTTTTGGCCTATGGTGCATGCTGTCCTGGCGCATGTTATCCTCGACACATGCTGTCATGGAGTATGCTGTGGATGGTGCCTTTTGGCCCATGGCGCATGATGTCCTGGCACATGTTGTCCCTGGTACATGCTGTCATGGTATATGCTGTGAATGGTACCTTTTGGCCCATGTCGCATGATATCCTGGCGCATGTTGTCCTTTGTACATGCTGTCCTAGCGCATGCTATCCTGGCGCATGCTGTCCTGGCGTATGTTGTTCCTGGCGTGTGTTGTCCTGACGTATGCTGTCCTGGCGCATGCATACTGGCGCATGTTGTCCCTTGCTATGCTATCCTGGCACATGTTGTCCCTGGCACCCCTTTTGACCTCTTGTGCCATTGCTTGTCATAATAATTCTTGTTACATTTATCCATGCTTGTCCCCTTGGTCCTTAGTGTAATATTGTGATCCTTGCTTGTACCCTTTTACTTGACTTGCCCTGTGACGACCCGACTTTATAACTTGTTGAGCATAATAAGGATTGAACTTGATAAGATTTGACTGGACTTGACATGAGCACGACTTGATAATAAGGGCCCGTCTTGATAATTCTTGATAGTGGTCCGTCGTGACGCACTCTTGACATGATAAGTAACCTGACATGACATGATAATCTTGAACGCTTTTGCGACAACTACCTGGACTTGCTAAGTAACTCTTGCCTTGACACTGTGGTTGATTCTCTTGGTTGTGCCTGTACAAGTTATATGTCCAGTCTTACCTCATGCCTAGGAAATGGATTCCTGATTACCACGGTCAGGGATTCATACTGAATCTGACTAGGGTAATAACTAGAATGATCAAGTAGTTCATAAAGAGATTTCCCAGCTATAGGCAGTCCCGTTATCTGGTGCTTGAATTGGACTTGTAGCCTGCCGTCGAGTAGGGCACATTTCTAGCACACTATCATGTGTTGCACTCCCAAGTCACCTAATGCAACTCTCTCAACTTGCAACTGGATAACCTGGATTAAGTCTACAGGACTTGTGGCTGTTGGAACATCTCAATGCATCTTGTTAGTAACTAGGCTTGTGATAACCCTAGTATCAAGCTGTACTCCTTGTTTGGCCGTGATTGATAGATGAATTCTAGTCTAGTCTGGTCTAGACAAGGCCAGTACATGATTACTTCAGCACGTTACTGTTATGCTTACTTATCGATAATTGGTTAGAGACTAAGTTCTGTTCAGGTGAAGGGTTACAACCCCGGACCTTTTTTGGTTTACGGGTTATAACTTGGTTACTAAAATAGTCCCTTAGTTATCTTATCGTTTATCACCCTATTTCTCTAACTCATATTTTTCGTTATCCTTTATGTATCATGTGCTAATATGCTAGTTTTAGTTCTTAAGTGAAGCCTCCCTTGTGGCACTTGCTCTTTCTGGCTTCTCATCCAGCTGGTTTTGTATGGCCAGATTTTAGAGTAGCACCCGAGGATCTTCCAGCCTTCCAGCCAGATAGTAAACACTAGACGCAACCCTGGCAACGAGTGGGTTTATTTGCCCTCCCACTCTATTGTAAATTATTCTTTTGAGGTGTTTACCGCCGAGCAAGTGTTAGCTCATGTTGAATTTACATTCCTGTCTGCCTAAGGGCTGTAACATAATTGACAAATCCTAGGGTTGATCATGTATCACATTAACTCTTGCTAGGCTTCGTATTTTTTATGACTAGCTTCACGATCATCTGAATATGTAATATATGGGATGCCTTAACTTGTATGTCTGATGATCTACCATCTTGTTATATTTACTTGCTTTCTTGAGATTGAGACACTAGGCTTGTACTTGACCATAACAGACTAATGGCTTATAGTTAAACCCTCATGCATCTAGACAGTCGTGACCGTATTGCGAGGTAGGATTCACTTCAATATATGTAGATGGCTGTGTTTGTCCCCCGCTCTCCAGTATTCTGGTTCTGGGGCATGACATTAGGTTACTACGAGTCATTCCGGTGCCAGGGGTGGTACTTATCATGCAGTTCCGCCTCCTAATCCATCAAACCAGTCTACCGCTCCTCAAACATCGAAAGACCCTTTGGAGGCAGTCAAGCTTCCAAGTAATCAGTTTGAAACCTTCAAGCAAAAAGTAGGTTTGCCTAAACTAGGGATTAAACAACCCTATCATGTTGAGTAGAAGGAAGTTTCGTTCCCACCCAAATATAAGCCGTCGACCATAATGATGTTCGACGGTAGCACATCTTCGAGTCAATATATCAACCACTTCGAGGTGATGACTGATCATCTTTAGCAGAATGATGCTCTACTCACTAGAGTATTTGTCGGGTGTTTAACAGGTGTTGCTTATGACTAGTATTATAGCTTGCCAGATAGTTGCATAACATCCTTTGCAGCGCTAAAACAAATGTTCCTAGAATGGTTCTATGAAGGAACGAACGACATGACCATGTCGGCCCTTATTAAAATTAAACAAAGGCCCAATAAAACTACTGAACGTTTCATAGAACGTTTCATAAAGCGCTTTCGTCATGAAGACAGTGCTGATAAGTTCAAGCATCTAGGCATCCTGATGCCTAATCTCGACAAAGATAAGCATCTTACTACCAATAGTAGTAGTCATCAAAACAATCATAAAGGAAAAGAAGCCTTGGCCATCAACGTGAGTCAGTCGGCACTTGTAGCAACGACACCTCCACATAGAGCACCGCATCACAAAAAGGAGTATTCCTTTGATGAAGATGATAACTTGAGCATATTCGATTGTTTGATTAAACGTAACAAACTTCAACTGCCCGATGCTAAGCGGATGGATAAAGTAGGTAAACAGATAATCCTAAATATTATATATATCACAGGTTCCTGTGGCATCCAACTAAGGTGTGCTATGTACTCAAAGGAAAGATCCAGGAGCTGATCAACGCCAAGGCAATCACACTTCAGCAAGATGATAAGACGGTGACCGCCAATGTCGTCTCTCTACAGTTCGGTGATTTCCCCCCTCAGTTGGTACAGGACGGTGTTGTTCCTATCCCAAAGGCTACCTTGGAGATCGTCAACCTCCTATCAGCAAGAACTGACGACTTGGTTCGTTTATCAACTGACGATGGCAAAATCATGTGGATTGACCCCGATTTGGTAGCCGACTTTCAACCAAAGACATCTACTTCTTTTGCTAAGTCAGAGAAGACAGCCAACTATAAGTCATGCCATATAACTTCAAGTGAATTCACTTCACTGGATGGTCGTGTTCCTCCTTTTAACACTATATTTACTCCAGCGATAATTTTATTTTCTTCTTCAACGGCTGTGTTATGGAAGCCAGAGGTCAAATACCAATCAGAATTCCATCGGTATAGTCAGCAGTCCCGCGAACTGATGATTAAGATGGGACACGACCTACAGTCCTGGCTTGAATGGCGAAAAAAAGGGTCTCCAATACCTCTTTCTTTACGTCTTCAAGACACAGTCCCTTGACCGCCTGGGATTTTGGACAGATCATTCATCTCCTCAAAAGAAAAAATCCTACAGAAGCAAGATACGAGTGAAAGACTGCAACATAATTTTTTTCTCACCAGTTCCAGAAGCAGAAGCCATAGCTGGTACTAGATCTAGAAAACTCTATCTTAGAGATTACCCAGAAGGATATAAGAATGTTGTTACTCCTCCTCCTATATCCAATGTCCCTCTGGTATTAGCTCCTCCTACTCATGATGTCCTACTATATCAGCTTCACCAGCTGACTCGAGTCCTTCTAAACCGACAATAGATGATAAAGACAAGCAACAGGTTCGCTTCGATAAGAACCTGAAGAAGACATCTCCAATGCAAGGACTCAAAAAACCATATAATTTGGACATATTGGCTCAACTAGCCAATACTCCGACAAGATTATCGACTTTCGAACTTCTACGTCCCTCGAAGGAAACTCGAGACACATTAAGTTAGGCTTTGATACAAGCCGATGCTTGTCTGGAACATCTCAAGAAACCAGATGAAGAACATATGGCATGCTCTCATTGCCACAGTGTCACCACCACTTTTTAGAGCAAGGGTATTTTGGTAATTATGCATATTTTATTATTTTTGAATTTTAATTAATTAATAATGTGCTAAGTGTTATGTTAGGTCAAATCCTAGAATTGCCTTAATCTAGATGTTGATCAAGAACCTAGACGCTTAGTTAGAAGAATTCAACTAATTAACTGAGTTCTAAAATATCTAGATATTATGTTAGGACTAGATATTTAGTAGAAATCCTAATTTTGATTGGGCCTACTAAAGAGGCTTGATTTCAACTAAAAGAAGGCCTTTAAATAAAATTGAACCAAAACCTAACCCTAAAAACTTTATGATCACCATGTAGAGCCTGTCCTTGCCTATTTAAGTAAACTTTAGCCCCCTCTTGCCACTTTCATTGCAAACCCTAACACCAATTTGTGTTCTTCCCCAAATTTGCCCATTTTCTTTTAAATTACCTCCAAATTGAACCAAATTAATTGCAATACACTCCCCTAGTGTAGAGGAGGTCTCTATTGGCTAGCTAGCAAGGATTGGGAACAATTTGACCATAAGAGCTCAGTGGAGATCTAGATCTAAGGTCTTTTTATTGAGATTCCAACTCTCAATAGGTAATACCTCTAAACCTATTAATTTTTTGATTTCTTACCATAAATGCATCCATTTAGTCCCCCTAGCCCTAGGCTAAGTTTGGGTTCAAATCGAATCCATTTGGTATGCGTATCGCAAGAGCATCAGAGAGGTATTCGAAGTGTTCAATGAAATGCCCCTTAGAAACTTTTGTTCTCTATTTTCTAAAATAATTACATAATTTTGTAGCTAATTATGTGTAGATTATTTATCAGTTTGACTGAGTCAATTTTAGGGAGCTTTCTGTGTGGGATTTGGACACAGGGATACTGTACGAGACAGCGTGCACTATCATGCTGCTGCCGTACCTATTCTCCTTGGACGTGACACGTTACTAAGTGCCACCAAATGGAAATGGTAGAGGAAATCACTGACATTGCACCTTGGAAGTTGGGCCTCATTTGGATGTGAATCTAGTCTGTGGTTCAAGCCACAGATTCATGCAAGTTTAGATGCAATGCAACACATTTCACTCACAATCCTGCACCTCCTAAGCATACATTGTATACCTTATATTGCCCTGCATATGTATATCACAATAACTAGATTGTCCTACATCAAAGGTTGACCTATGCATTGATCTACCATCTGCTTTTGATTATGACCTCAGTTAATGAGGATGCATGTACCAGTTATATAGGGAACAAGTATCAATTAAGAGAAGAGGGCATATGAGGGTTAAATATGTTATATGTTATGTTCCTTGTACTGATACCTACCTTGGGTATCAGTCTTTATGATAAGGTCTAGATACCTTATATAGCTAGCTGTATTATGAGGAAAGGGTAGTGTCTTGTGTGAGTATCAGAGTTTGGCGGAAAGTTATAGTGTCACTTTAGTAAGGAATATGAGAGTTATGGCACGGATTAGGCATGTATCTGTTATTTGATATGATGTGCCAGTCCTTAGGAAGAGATGTCAGATTGGTGCCTTAGTATTGGTGTTTGTGCATTCGAGTGACAGGGTGTGAATTGAGTATGTTAATGAGAAATATATCAGCCATTGTAGTAGAAGTTAATGAGACATGGCTATGTCCCATTTCGATTTATCCATCCCCTATATGACAAGTCCATGCCTATTGGTTGCTTAGTATCTTACTTAGAACATGTGCCATGTTTTAGTTCATGGTTCGGTCTAGTTAAGGATGAGGGATTAGTCACATGTTAAGCCTTGGTACTCCTAGTTAAGTCTTTTGGTAATGTTCAGCTATAGGACACATCCTATTGTCGATAATTTGAGAAGTAAGGGGGATCCCTCTCTCTAATGCACAGTATAGAGGTAAGTTGTCTGTGGTTAGGAGATACATGTATGAGAGTATAGTGAAGGTAAGAGTTAGCTTGGGAATGTTTGTGGATAGGTAAGAAAATAGTGTGTGGACTGTGTTTGAGTGTTTTTAGGGAAATTCAGTTGTGATTGACTTGGTGATCCCTCTTGTAACTTAGTTTGGTATGAGTGGCCTATAGGTATCCTTATAGGCCATCTAGGATATAGATCAAGTTAGTTATATGGATACCCATTGTATATAATATATGTATAAGTATAGTGTAAATAAACCAAGAGTTAGATATAGGCTATAGGCATGAGGTAATCAAGAGGATCAAGGAAGTAGCCTTGGTTATTACCAAGGGTTATATGTCTAGGCTAGAGGTTGGAGTATTGACCTAGTTTGACTAGATGGTTGACCAAGTGTTGACTTTGACCTATAATGACTTAAAATCATGTAGAATACATTGTAAACTTCAATTATTACATATTGAACACATTATAACCTGTATCCCTTTAAATATGACATTGTTACTCCAGTTTAGACATCTGTATTCATCAGTCGCACATGGCATCATGCGAGTACATTCTCTGGTATTCTTTTATTTACTTGTTGATTACTGTATTTCAGTTCTAGTTAGTTCTATTGATTTTCTGTCAACACAGATTGGTATTTCTGGATCCACTGCAAGCGACACTCACCTTTTACATGTTTGGCATCTATTACTGGAATCATTACTGGAATCACTACTGGAATCACCTACTGGCATCATCATGTTCTGGCTGTACTTGTACTTTACTTTCATGTCGTTTTCTGGATTCACTTGTACTTGTCGGGCGGGAAAATATTTGAGTAGACATGTAAACATTTCCAAATACTGGAACCACTCCTTTGGTCTAATCAGGAATGATAGCAGTCCCACACTTGTCAAGTGTGCGATGAGCCGGATTTACCCCAAGTCGTTTACATGTCGACCTCGGTATTTTAAAACACAATGTTAGAGTCTTGTACTGGACTCACCCTAGAATCACTTACTGGACTCACACTGGGATCACACTTGACTTACATTGTTCTGTCTGGACTCATATCACATTACTCTAGTTCAGCTGTGTAAAACCCCTATTTTATTTATTTAATTATTATTATTTCCATTAGATTAGAATCTTGATTAGTATTGAATTATCAATTATTTAAATTTACGAGAATTTATGATTGTTATAAATAAAAAAATTATTTTGGTTTAATAATAATATTCTAGAAAAAATGGAGTATCTTGATTTTTCTTAAAAACTAGATTATTTGAAAATTTTATTTGGAATTTTAAAATGATAAAATTTTCGTGATTATTGAAAAATCCTTTCTTTTAAGATATAATAAGAAATATTTATAAATATTTTTATTCTATGGGAAATACAAAATAGATTAGTTATAAAATACTAGCAAAAAAATAGTAGAAAATATGTTCTTATGAAAGATTTTTACTTAATTTTTGGGATTTTGATTTCCATATATTATTAGTTTTTATTTTAGGTTGAAAAAGGGGAGGGAGAGCTACTGTTCTCCATAGGGGGGGAACAGTAATCTTCCAAACCCGACCCCAGCCAAGGAATTTCATCGAGCAATTTAAACTCTTCTAACTCGATGAATTCAAAACCAATTCTAGCCAAATCAAATCCTGTGAAATCCTATCCTATCCCAATGATTGCACAAATTCGATTACTAATCGAATTTAAAGCAACGGAGATGTCGGGTGGAAACATGATTTGAAAGTTGGGTGATATATATACGGATCATCAACAAACGACTCCAACTTGAGAACCCGAACTCTTCCACAACGATCGTGCTACACCCCGTGGGTGCCCTGACCGTTGTTGACCGCCTGTTCGACGTCCCATTTCGCCTGCACACCGACGTGGGGTGTCGGAGTGTAGCACCCAGTTTCTAAAATAAGGGAAATTTTGAAATTTTGTAATTATAATCATTTAATAATAATATTTAAACCATGTTATAATTTTTGGTGATTTTTAATTATTTTAAAACTATTTAAAATGTTGAATTGTGATTTTGATGGTTAACTAGTATAACCCTAGAGACTGCATGACCTAGAGACTAACCATGACCATGGGGACCTAACCATGTGATTAGGATGACTAATTGTGACTTTTTTGCCGAAGGGTATTTTGGTCATTTTTAACTTATTAATGAAAATGAATTTTGATTAATTAATATTGTGCTAATTGAATTGTTAGAGACTAACCTAGTTTTGACTAAACCTAGATGTTAATGATGCTCATAGAGGTTTAGTTAGAAGGTTAGAGACTTAATGGTTAAGTTAGATTAACAATATCTAGATATTTCATAGTAGGATATTTACCTATTGGGATATTTGTGAAAAAGAAAGCCTTATGAATAATTGTAACGCCCCAGCCCAAAATACGTAGGACTAGGAACGTAGACATGCCAGCTATACTCATAAGAAGTATAAATGGATAAAAGATATCATATAATAAGAATGAATTGTCTTGATACAATATGTTGGGCGGAGACAAATCTACTACCGACAAAACAAGGAAAAATACATGAAAAAAGAAATAATTTGGCGAGCGAAGCGAAGACGATCCAAGTGCAATCATCCTCGAAGAAATAGCGATGATCACGGCTAGAGCTAAAGCACCTGCGAAAGACAAGAGCACACACCTGGAGAGATAACCAGGTCCTCAGAGGGACGTAACACGACATATAATATCATGCCATATAAACTGATTAAATATTGCTCAAATAAATAAGTCAATTGAATTATAACATGTTCCAATACGCACCTACTAAACGAGCGTACCATCCCTCCAACCAAACAAGGATAGAAGATGGTAAACTAATTCACGGTGGCGTATCTTTCCATGCTAAGAATCCAATATGGTATCCGGACCCCAACAAGGTTCAATACCTTCTCATTGAAGTAGTAAGTCACACCTACAACCAAATAAGGACAAGATATGACGAACTAATCCGCGACAAGTTATTGTTCCAAGCCACGGTCAGATACAAGTACCCAAACCAAAAGTACTCGTACCTAACGGATAAGGTAGCCTAACCGTTCTAGTAAAATGTAGTTAAGAACAATCCTTCCTACGCATGGACCCTGGCTGAATAGGATCGGCATAGTCCCCCCTTGGGGCACTAGAGGCCCAATCAATAAGAGCATGACGTTCCGCAGAATCGTCAGTCGCCGTCAGTAATCATGGGTCAACAATCCCGTATCTCCAGCGGAGAATTCGGGTCACAAGGGAAAGTGCATCGAAGCCCATACGCTAAGGAATTGTCCTCCCTGCCCAATGCCTACTCTGTTGTATCCACAACAGTAAACCTCTATAACCGCTAAGTCAAACTAATCATGCAATTTCTATTAGCGGTTTATTCCTATCGTACGGCTTGTACGTACTGGTGGCCAGCCAATCACGCACTTCCGTGTTCTACATACTACACACAACTTTGTGGTACAACGTGTCAAGGCCATGAATGCAACACACAAAGGTGGTCCCTTAAATCTATGTTTAATGTGCAAGAAAAATAATACATAGAAGAATATAAATGAACAATAAGTTCTAACATGTTATGCCATGTATCATAGTTTATTTTGTATAATGAAAATAAATAATGCATAAAATATTAGCTAAAATAAATAAACAGCAAATGGCAAGATGTCTTGTCTGGTAGGACGCCTGGTGTGCTGCGATAATCATGGTGGCATGAACTGCAACTTTGGTGTAATAACTATACACGACAGCCTCAGATGACGACACAAGTTGTCCTTGAGTTTGTTACAGTTAAATTGTAATTTGATCCAGTTGGCACAAAATAGTTGTAGATGTCATAAGTACGTAAGACGATCTCAAATGAATGGATGGACCGTCTCATTAGGTTCGGATAGTCAATTTGGCTAGGAACGATATAGGGAGGTTCAAGATTGCAAGAAGGTGGAAGTGATTTGATTTAGTTATGGACAAGAATAGATAATCGAAGAAAAATAAATATAAATAAATGACTATTGTGAAAAATATTTATTATATTTGAAAACTATATATTTTTATTAGTAAAATAGTCTTTGATAAATATTTGAAATTCATGCAAAATCATCTTATACCAAAGCTATAATTTTATACAAAAACTTTATTTAAATTGCCAATAATAATAATATATTTTATAGATATTTTATTGTATATAATAATAATAAAATATCAACATTGAAATTGGTACAGCTAATGAAAATAATAGTAATAATAAAATTAATGACTACTAACAATGATAATCATCATTATCCTAATATATAATATATATATATATACACACAGATTAATAATAAAATACTACTTTGTTTTCAATCTGTCATAATATGCTAGTTAATTACAATAATAATAATAATAATAATAATAATAATACTAATTAATAATAATAATAAATATAAATAATAATAATGGTAATAATAATATTAATAATAATAATAACAATAATAATAATAATATTAAACATTTAAGTGACAGCACTGCTGTCCCCTTTTAATAGTAAACGATAAATATAAAAAATAAAAGAAAAAGCAATGGAGAGAGAAAGGAGAGGGTGAGAGGAACTCGGGGAATGATCGGGGAGAGAGGGAGCGGGAGGAAGGCGGAGGGTCGGTGGAGAGGCTGTGGCACGGTCGGGCTGAGGAAGGAGGAGAGGGACGGCGGAGCTCGAGCACGCGGTGGCGGAGCTCGGGGAGACGATCGGGGCGGCCAGCAGCGCTTGTGGACGGCGGAGAGGGCAGAGGGTTTTGGGGTTCGTCGGCGGTGAGATCCACGCCGGCGGCTGGTCAGCACGGCGTCGAGGCGGAGGTGAGTAGATTTAGGGTTTTGTTTAGTTTTGGCAGTTTTTCCGGCTGGTGGCCGAGGAGGAGAAAGGGGCGGTGTCGGGGCAATCTACGACGGGTGGCCGCGCCACTGTGGTGACGTTGGCGGTAGTTTTGGGTGGAGAACGGTGGTGGTGGTGTCGTAGGTGGCTGGCGGATGTGGCCGCTGGTGGTGGTGATGAGTTGTGTTGCTGGTGGTGGTCCAGGTTGGCCTGGACGACGGGTTGCTGGGTGTTGCTTGGTGTTGGGAACTGCGGTAGATGTGGTCCGGGGAAGACGGGTTGGTCGGGTACGGTTGACGACAGTGATGGTTGTGGCAGCGGTGTGGTCGTCGGGGAGATTGTAGGTTTGGAATTCGGGTCGTGTCGAGGAATGTCCCCCACGGCCTAGAGGAACGTCTGGAATTGTCGGACGTGAGAGAAATGTACAGGTAAAAGAAAAAAATAGTTAATAGAGGGGAAGGGACACAGACACGATGCACAAGTTTTGGGTTGAGGAATTTTATGGAATAATTGGAATTTATGGAGGAGTACCTGCCTATTTATAGGATGTGGGAATTCCTAATTAGATAACGATTAGGAATAGTTTAAATCCAATTTAGATAATTCAATCTATAATTTAATTTAATTCAATAAATCCAAATCCAAATCAAAATCTAATTCCAAATACAAATCAAATTTAAGTCTAATTAAATTCTTGGTTTAAAATCAACGGGATAAATCAAATTTCAAATGTTTCACTATTTAAATAAATCCATAAATTCAAATCAAGATTTAAATCGCTACAATAATTTCAAAATATATTTTCCAAAAATACAATATAATAATAATTTTAAAAATAATATTATTATTTAAATGTACTAATAAATAATTAAAATAATATTTATGAAGAATATTATTTAATATTAGTAACTGCTATAAACGAAAAGGCTTTCATAAATAAAATCGTAAACTTAGAAATTTCAGTATGATAACTAAAAATAATTATTATATATATTATTTCAAAGGTAGAAAAATGTTTTTCTAAATTGTGTACGCTCGCACATAATCGCACTCGTCGAGCAAATTCGAAAAAGAAATAAAAGGTCGTGCTTGACGTATAATACGACTACGCGACGTATATTACAAAATTTTAAATCAGTACTAAATTTAATAATAAAAAAAATAGTAGAAATTTTAGAGGATTTACAATAATTGAACCAATAGGAAGGCTTAAAATTGGGTGGACAAGCCCTAGCCACTCATCTACATGTAAAACTAACCCTAATTCATCTAATAACCAGCCATAAAGTGTCCTCCCTTCCTATAAAGAATCCTTAAGAAAACCCTTGCCTCTTTTTACCTCTACATAGAACCCTAATTTGTTCTTCCCCAAACTTGAGAGCTTTCCTCTTGATTTTAATCTCCAAATCCCTCCATTATTCTTCCAATCTTCCATCATTTTTTCTCATTCAGCCAAGGAGGAGGTGCTAGCAAGGATTGGAAGCAAGAAGCAAGGAAGGGTGTCCATTTTGGAGGAGCTTTCGTGTCGGAACCATGTCTTTTGAGTGTATCATTGGGATCCCACTTCCAATAGGTATAACCATCTCTCTATTTTAATTTTCCTTGCATTTTAGTTAGATTTGAATCTATAGGATCCACCCCCAAGCATGTACAACCATTAGATTTTAATTTGAGACCATTTGGAGCTCTATTGAGAATTTTAGATATGTGTCTTGTGTCATACTTGATAGATCCCAAATTAGGACATCCCATGTGTATGTATGTATGATAATAGTTTAAATAGATATTTAAATTCAGTTTTAAAATGGTTAGAGAGTGGATTGATCTTAGTTAGGATGGTTAGAATGAGTTTCATTTGGATACCTATGTTGGTATCCAAGTATCTTGGCCTACATGTGTTTCTTTTGTTTAAATCAACCCAAATTCGTCATAATTTTTATCCACGTTTTTAGTAGCCAGAGTAACTTAGAAATGTCATAACTTTTAGCTTATAACTCCAATTTATCTTCCATTTTTCTGAAAGAACCGTATCGAAGTTAGCTTTCCAATTATATATTTTAATAAGCCAAAATCATTCTAGAACTTTCTGTAGAACTGTTTGAGTGTCAGCTGTACGAAAGACGAACAGGTTTAGATGTTTTTGCGATTTTGGGAGCTTTCGGACACGAAAATGCGATCCATTTGAAGTTTTGGAAAGCTAATACGAAGGACTACAACATACCTTAATTCTAGAATTTAGTAAAGGACCAATTGGTACAGTATTGATTTTAAGCAGAAGAGTGACTATACAACATAGGCATTTTGTGTAACCTATGAGCCTATGTAGTATGGATATCGTGTGAATGTAGGTATCATAGGTGTAGGAACGAAATAGTAAAGCGTAATACTCTAGAGGGGGTGAATAGAGTTGGCAACGGAATAATGCTAATTAAAAAAGTTAGTAGCACAATCATATAATATTAATCACAACTAAAATAATGTAAAGGCAAAGTTAAGAGAGCAAACGCAAAGACAGCGATGTATACTGGTATTCCTCTGTTGAGGACTAATCCAGTCGGTAGAACTCTTGCTACCAGTTGAATCCACTATTGGAAAAATCACAAGTTTTCTTACGAAGTTCTTGCAACTTCTACAATGCGAGCTTTGATACGAAGAACTCGTCCAACTTCAAATGTGAAGAGGTATTCTTCAATCAAGCCTTCTGATTACAATCTCTCAGAAACTTCTAGACCGTACCGTATTGGCAAATTGACTAGAGGATTGTAACTGGCTTGGGATCTGAAATTGAAAGCTCTAGAAAACTCTTTGGAAGACTGAAATCTTTAGATAGAGAGAAGATTGAAAGTGAATGAGTGAATTGAAATGATCGAAATCCTTCTTTATTTATAGGAGTTCCAAAGGCAGACTTCCGTCAGAATTCGGGCAGAATTCGGGCAGAACTCTTTGAGCAAATCTCGGTCAAATCTGCAACTGCAGGAGGACCAAGTTCCAAAGATTCAAAATCACAACGGCCACCAACCGAACTCTGGCCGAACTCTGGCCGAACTCGGTCCGAGTTCTGTCAGGGTTAAGTCAGGGTTTAGTTAGGGTTTTTTGAAAAAGCTTTTGGTGATTTTTGAAAACCTTTTTGAAAACCTTTTTGTAAACCTTTTTGAGAGGTCATTTTAAAAACATTTTGAACTCATTTAGGGATAGCCTATTTGCCAGTACGACTCGGTGTACAACATATTCCTAGACTCAAATAAAATGAAAAATACATTGCATAAGAAATTACAGACTCGAGTAGGCAAACAGATCTTCGGTCTTGAATGGAGTGGATAGCCAATCTTGATCATGTCCAAGAATCCGAGATGTCCCGACTAGCTTCGTATATCCAGACAGAGTTTGATCAATTATTAAAATCAGGTTGACCATATGACCAATGGGCCAACAATCTCCACCATTTTGATAATTGACAAACTATGAATGATATAACATTAAGCGAAGCTTGTTCAAAAAATATCAAAAAGTAGAAGTTATTCATATCCTGTATTATCTCAAAAGAAATGTTAGATCTTTAATTTTCTCCCTCTTTGTCACTTAGCAAAATAATTACAAAAGAGAAGGCTCCCCCGCAATTAATGCATAAGTAACAAGTAGTGAGAAAACATAAAAAAATTTGAGAAACACATTACAATATGTATTGTTTCTACAGATTATCATGACAGGCATGTATTGTTTCTAAAAAAAATCTCAGGCATGCTATTTCACAGGCAGTTTGTAATGAAGAAGCAGTATAAAGAGATAGTGCTAAATAATTAAAACAAAGTGCTGAAATAAACTGAAATGCCATAACTGAAACACCATAAACATGTCCATGAATGATAACAGAACTGAATCAAACTACAAAGTGCTGATAATAACTAGAAAGTACTGATAAAAACTTGGAATGTTGGAGCATTTCCAACTATACAATAGAATGTCACTAAAAAATCAAATCACATCTCCTCATCACTATCCTCGTCATCACCAACATCAGCTCGACCAGCATGTCCTGAAGGACCAGCATCAGAAGTACCAGCGCCAGAAGGATGAGTAGGGGCGCTAGCATAGAACTCACCAACGTAGTCACAAGGTGGAGCACGATCAGGACGGTACCAATCATAGGCGTTACCGGGATGGAAGTAGGCATGGACAGCCTCATCCTCACAGCAGTAACCCGAAAAAGCTGGATCTCGAGGGATGGAACCGGCTGAATGACCAGTCTGAGCAAAACGAAGATCAGCCAAGGAGTTTGCCATCGCCTGATAACGGGTGACGTCGTAGAACTCACGCTCGCGAGGCATGTCCGTCATCGAGACGTACAAAGCAGATAAATACTGATGTATGCCCTCAAATGTCATAGCATACTGATGAGGTGGTGGAGGAGGTACAGTAGGAGGAGCTGTAGCAGTCATGCTACAACGAAATAACTGAAAAAACTTGGGCTCAGGGTCCTGAGTACAAGTCGACAGATCAATATCGAAGCGCTGAAAGATGCGTGGGAGAATCATCGCGTAAGAGAGATTTCTATCTCTTGTACGACAACGACCCATCATCTGAATCATGGTCTTAGGGGCAGAAAATGGAATCCCCTTAAGAATGTGATACATGGCGGACAGCTCAAGAGAAATCACTGTAGGAACAAAATAGTAAAGCGTAATACTCTAGAGGGGGGTGAATAGAGTTGGCAGCGGAATAATGCTAATTAAAAATGTTAGCAGCACAATCACAGAATATTAATCACAACTAAAATAATGTAAAGACAAAGTTAAGAGAGCAAACGCAAAGACAGCGATGTATACTGGTATTCCTCTGTTGAGGACTAATCCAGTCGGTAGAACTCTTGCTACCAGTTGAATCCACTATTGGAAAAACCGTAAGTTTTCTTACGAAGTCCTTGCAACTTCTACAACGCGAGCTTTGATACGAAGAACTCGTCCAACTTCAAATGTGAAGAGGTATTCTTCAATCAAGCCTTCAGATTACAATCTCTCAGAAACTTCTAGACCGTACCGTACTGGCAAATTGGCTAGAGGATTGTAACTGGCTTGGGATCTGAAATTGAAAGCTCTAGAAAACTCTTTGGAAGACTGAAAGCTTTAGATAGAAAGAAGATTGAAAGTGAATGAGTGAATTAAAATGATCGAAATCCTTCTCTATTTATAGGAGTTCCAAAGGCAGACTTCTGTCAGAATTCGGGCAGAATTCGGGCAGAACTCTTTGAGCAAATCTCGGTCAAATCCGCAACTGCAGGAGGACCAAGTTCCAAAGATTCAAAATCACAACGGCCACCAACCGAACTCTGGACAAACTCTGGCCGAACTCGGTCCAAGTTCTGTCATGGTTAAGTCAGGGTTTAGTTAGGGTTTTTGAAAAAGCTTTTGGTGATTTTTGAAAACCTTTTTGAAAACCTTTTTGTAAACCTTTTTGAGAGGTCATTTTAAAAATATTTTGAACTCATTTAGGAATAGCCTATTTGCCAGTACGACTCGGTGTACAACATATTCCTAGACTCAAAATAAAATGAAAAATACATTGCATAAGGAATTACAGACTCGAGTAGGCAAACAGACCTTCGGTCTTGAATGAAGTGGATAGCCAATCTTGATCATGTCCAAGAATCCGAGATGTCCAGACTAGCTTCGTATATCCAGACAGAGTTTGATCAATTATTAAAATCAGGTTGACCATATGACCAATGGGCCAACAATCTCCCCCATTTTGATAATTGACAAACTATGAATGATATGACATTAAGCTAAGCTTGTTCAAAAATATCAAAAAGTAGAAATTGTTCATATCTTGTATTATCTCAAAAAAAATGTTAGATCTTTAATTTTCTCCTCCTTTGTCACTTAGCAAAATAATTGCACAAGAGAAGGCTCCCCCGCATTTAATGCAGAAGGCTCCCCCGCAATTAATGCATAAGGAACAAATAGTGAGAAAACATATAAAAGAGATAAGGCATAAAAATTAGAGAGATATCATTACAGGCATGTATTGTCTCTAAAGAATATTATCACAGGCATGCTATTGTTTCAAAAACATAAAAGAAATCTCAGGCATGCTATTTCACAGGCAGTTTGTAATGAAGAAGCAGTATAAAGAGATAGTGCTAAAACAAAGTGCTAAAATAAACTGAGATGCCATAACTGAAACACCAAAAACATGTCCATGAATGATAATAGTACTGAATCAAACTACAAAGTGCTGATAAATATCAAAAGTACTGATAAAAAAATACTGATAGAAAACTTGGAATATTGGAGCATTTCCAAGTATACAATAGAATGTCACTAAAAAATTAAATCACATCTCCTCATCACTATCCTCGTCATCACCAACATCAGCTCGACCAGCATGACCTGAAGGTCCAGCACCAGAAGTACCAGCGCCAGAAGGATGAGTAGGGGCGCCAGCATAGAACTCACCAACGTAGTCACGAGGTGCACGAACAGGACGGTACCAATCATAGGCATTACCTGGCTGGAAGTAGGCATGGACAGCCTCATCCTCACAGCGATAACCCGAAAAAGCTGGATCTCGAGGGATGGAACCGGCTGATTGACCAGTCTGAGCGAAACGAAGATCAGCTAAGGAGTTTGCCATCGCCTGATAATGGGTGACGTCGCGGAACTCATGCTCGCGAGCCATGTCCGTCATCGAGACGTGCAAAGCAGATAAGTGCTGATGTATTACCTCAAATGTCATGGCATACTGATGAGGTGGTGGAGAAGGTGCAGTAGGAGGAGCAGTAGGTGGAGCTGTAGCAGTCATGCTACGACGAGATAACTGAAGAAACTTGGGCTCAGGGTCCTGAGTACAAGTCGACAGATCAATGTCAAAGCGCTGAAAGATGCGTGGAAGAATCATTGCGTAAGAGAGATTTCTATCTCTTGTACGACAACGTCCCATCATCTGAATCATGGTCTTAGGGGCAGAAAAAGGAATCCCCTTAAGAATGTGGTACATGGCGGATAGCTCAAGAGAAGTCACATCATCCTTTGAAGTAGATTTTGGAAGAATAGTGGAATAGATGATGCGATGCAATTCATAGTTAAACAAGTTCAGGTTGTTAGCCTTGAACTTTTCAGAGCGTACTCTATCAGGTGCACAGAGTTCCGCTTTAAAACTTGCGAGTGTCGTGCCTTCGGAAAAGTCAAAATCAGTGATATCGACTAGCGGTTCACCTTCGTTCGGGATACCAAGGATCTCCGCTAAGAGGCTATCATCGAAATTGATATCAATACCTCCAACACGTGTGGTCACATCGAAAGTGTCTAATATGATATTGCAATAGAATAATCTAACGGCAATAGTTGCTATAGAAAAGTAAATTTTAACAAATAACTGTAACCCTAATGCCTCAAACAAATGACGATGATCAGGAAATACAGTCCATTTAACTGGAGCGCCTGTGCATATGGATCGCATAGAAAAATCACCATAACACAGTAGGGCTTGGTCGAGGGTTTGAAAGAAAAATCTGTCGAACGCACCGTCGCTCGTTTGGACCGACAAAAAGAGTGAATCCGTATGTGGATGCGAAGATGACCCTTCCTCACTAGGGGTCGTCTTCTTCCTCTTTGATGGATTGAATTTAGGAGCCATATGTGCAAATTGGAATAAAAATGCACTAATTGAAAGATGGAGAGAGATGGGGTTATACCTCATAAAATCAAGATATGTCGTAGAGAACGACGATCTTCGTACGATTCCAAATTTTGGAGAGATTTCACCAAGTAGATTGGAGGAAAAAGATTGGTGAAGAACTAGGGTTTGATGGCTCGGGTCGGCTGCTGCTGCTGTTTGAAATAGTTTGGAAGCAATGAAGAAGAAGGGCTGCTCGGGTTCTGTATATATAACCAGACACCCTCAACCGAACTCGGGCCGAATTCGGTCAGAGCTCTGGCCGAATTTGCCTAGGGTTCTTCAAAGTTGATTTTTGCCATTCTTTTTCATTATCTCATTTCAAATATTTAATTCAAAGATTAGTTATTTTAGCCTTCAATTAACATAATTAATATTATTTTATGAATTAAATGTCGTTACACAACAACTGTCTCAGATTAGCTGTAGGAGTATTGTCCCAGCTGGCGGAGGTTCACCGGGGAACTCTTAAGTACCGCTTCGCTTCAACCGTAGTTGTGGTGACAGACAGACTCTTTATTGGCTTGTCTCTAACACAGTTTTTACATAATGATATATATAATCATAAAACAAAATCAATTAATATTATTGACGTCCAAAATTCCTAATTCTCGACGTAAATAATTGAAACGATCTTCCGCTAGAGGTTTAGTGAAGATGTCAGCTAATTAATTTTCAGTATCTATGTACACAAGATTTATATCTCCATTTTGATGATGATCTCCAAGAAAATGATGTCGAATCTCGATATGTTTAGTACGAGAGTGACATACTGGATTCTTAGTCAAATTAATAGTGCTCGTGTTATCACAAAAAATAGGAATATGTGTGAAAAATAAATCATAGTCTTCTAGGGTTTGTTTCATCCATAAAATCTGAGCACAACAACGTCCTGCGGCAATGTACTCAGCCTTTGTTATTGATAGGGCTACAGAATTTTGCTTTTTACTAAACCAAAAGACTAAAGCTTTGCCTAAGAAATGACATGTGCCACTTGTACTTTTTCTATCGACTTTGTATCCAACAAAATCTGCATCCGAATAACCAATAAGGTCAAAGGACTTAGTTTTGGGATACCACAAGCCAACAGAAGAAGTGACTTTAAGGTATCGAAAGATACGCTTAACTGCGGACAGATGTGATTCCTTTGGGTTAGCTTCAAAACGTGCACATAGGCAAACACTAAACATTATATCTGGACGACTAGCAGTTAAATAAAGTAAACTACCAATCATACCTCGATACTTAAGTGTGTCGACTGGCTTGCCTTGTTCATCTGAATCAAGCTTTGTTGAAGTTGCCATTGGAGTGCCAATAGGTTTGACATTGTCCAGATTGAACTTCTTTAGCAAGTCTTTTGTGTACTTGGCTTGATTTATGAATGTCCTATTATCAGTTTGTTTGACTTGCAATCTGAGAAAGAATTTCAGCTCTCCCATCATGCTCATCTCAAACTCATTCTGCATATACTTAGAAAATTCTTGACACAGAGATTCATCAGTAGATCCAAATATAATATCATCAACATAGATTTGAATTAAAAGCAGCTTGCCATTAAAAGATTTAATAAACAGTGTAGTGTCAACCTTCCCTTTTGAAAAACCGTTGTCAAGTAGAAAAGAGCTTAGACGATCATACCAAGCACGAGGGGCTTGTTTTAAACCGTATAAAGCTTTCTTCAACTTGAAAACATGATCTGGGTTTTTGAAATCCGTAAAACCTGGAGGTTGTGCTACAAAAACTTCTTCTTTTATAAAACCATTTAAAAAAGCACTCTTCACATCCATTTGAAAAAAGTTTGAAATCATGAAAACATATAAATGCACATAACATGTGAATGGATTCTAATCTCGCAACAGGGGCATAAGTCTCATCGTAGTCGATACCTTCTTCTTGATTGTATCCTTGAGCTACGAGTCGAGCCTTATTACGAGTCACTAAACCATTCTCATTCAGTTTGTTTCGGAATACCCAACGGGTGCCAATGACCGGATGATCAACAGGCCTGGGAACAAGTTTCCAAACTTGATTCTGTTCAAATTGGTTAAATTCCTCTTGCATAGCATCTATCCAAAAACTATCACTACATACTTCATCAATAGTTTTGGGTTCTAGCTGTGAAATAAATGCAACACTAGAAACAATATCTCTACAGGATGTACGAGTACTTACTCCCTTGGTAATATCACCAATTACCAAATCCTTGGGATGATTAGCTGTAAATTTCAACCTTTTTGCTTCATTCTGAAGGTAGCTGGTTCCTGGATCTTCTCTAAGAGGTTCAGCTAGTGCAGAGCTTGGTTGAGAATCAGTTGGAGTTGAGCTTGGTACAGATGTATCTTCGTCATTGTCATCAATTGTCATTTGATTCAATTCATCAAAAGTGACATTGATTGACTCTTCGATGATCATGGTACGTTTGTTGAAGACTCTGTATCCTTTGCTCTTGGCCGCATAACCTAAATATATACCTTCATCGGCCTTTTCATCAAATTTTCCCAAATTGTCTTTTGTATTAAGAATAAAACATTTACAACCAAAAATTCTAAAGTATGAAACTGAAGGAATTCTATCAAACCATAACTCAAATGGAGTCTTCTTCGATTTGGGTCGAATTAGAACTCTATTGAGAATAAAGCAAGCTGTGTTGACTGCTTCAGCCCAGAAATATTTGGGTAGACTAAACTGGTTTAACATCACCCTGGCCATTTCGGTTAGAGTTCTGTTCTTACGTTCCACAACTCCATTTTGTTGTAGAGTCCTAGGGCAGGAGAACTCGTGTATAAAACCGTGTGTGTCACAAAATTGCTCAAAATCAGCATTCTCGAATTCGCCACCATGATCGCTTCTTATGCGAGTGATCATGTAACCTTTTTCATTCTGTACTTTCTTACAAAAGGCGACAAATTCGGATAATGTATCATTCTTGCGTGTCAAGAAATATACCCACGTGTATCTAGAGAAATCATCTACAATTATGAAAGCATAAAGTTTACCTCCGAGGCTAGCAACTCTGCTAGGACCAAATAAGTCCATATGAAGCAATTGTAGAGGTCTAGTAGTACATACTGCATTTACTGACTTGAAAGTGGATCTGGTAGCTTTGTTCCTTTTACATTGGCTGCATACCGAATCCTTCTTGAATGTAATGTCCGGTAAACTGCGTACTAGCTTCTTTGTGGATAATCTTGATATTGTATCCATATTAGCGTGACCGAGTCTCATATGCCACAGATGACTCTCATCACTCTTGGCCATTAAGCATCTACCTGAAATGTTAGTTTCTTCTAACAAATAGAAAACATATATATTGTCTTCCCCGATACCTTCAAAGATAGTACTACCAGTTGAGCTATCAACTATAGTATATTTGTCTTTGCCAAAGTTGATGCCATAACCATGATCAGCTAGATGACTTATGCTGAGTAGGTTATGTTTCAACTCGGTAACCAGACAGACATCCTTAATTACAGGATAGGGAGACTTACCAACATCACCGATACCAATAATATACCCTTTCAAGTTATTACCGAAGGAGACATAGCCTTCCTTCTTTTTCTTCGACAGTGTTGCAAATAGGGTAGCATCACCGGTCATATGCCGTGAGCAACCACTGTCGAGGATCCATTTGCTTCTAGCATGTGAAGGGTGTTCCACCTATAAAATAGTTTGCAGATGAAACCTTTGGTACCCATTTCTTGTAGGGTCCTGAATTGTTAGCTTTAGGTATCCAAGCATAAATATTTAAATCTATAAGCTTTCTCATTCTACATGTAGATGATATATGACCAATGAGGCCACAATAATGACATTGTGCATGTCGAGTGTTGAAAGCTGAGTGGTGTGCATGGTTGGTAGGTTTGGGTTTTCTAGTATAGAAGAAAGCATACCTATAATCTTGTTTGGGCTTAACCTTTTGGGGTAAAGGTTTGATAGGGTTAGGTCTGACAGTGTTTGGTTTGTGAATGTTCCGATTTCTCGGTAAGTGACACGTGTTAGGATAGGAAGCAGCAGGCTCAGGCTGTTTTCCTAACCTAATTTCCAATCTTTTGGAAGTGTCATACAACTTAGTATAATCAGAAGTAAGTGATTCCATTCTGATTTGTGCACATTGAAGACTTTTCTTCTCTATAGAAAGTTCTTCCTTGAGTTGGTCAATAATTTTGTCTTTCTCTTCAGATGACTTGGTAGTGTAGTGTAATAAGAGCTTTATTGAAAAAAGCTCACCAGACTCACTAACTTTATTTCTAACCTCAGCTAGTAGGTCGGTAAGTCTACCTATTTCACCTTTGTACTCTTTGAGTACCTTCTTAGAGGTCTGATACTTGCTACGCAGTTTCCTGTAATCAGTCATCAGGTCACTGAAGGCATCTCCTAATTGCTCAAAGGTGAAGTCATCATAAGTATCAACTACAGGTTCAGTAGGTACCTGATCGGATGCCATAAAGCATACGTTTGCAACGTCTTCTGATTGTTCGTCTTCTGAGTCGCTGGCTTCACTTTCATGCTATATGCTGGTGTTGGCATATTTCCGTGATGTTGATCTCTTAAGGTTCCCTTTTTTATACCTATTTCTCTTCTTGCTTGATGATAAGTTTGTGGGACAATCCTTCTTCATGTGTCCCTTCTTCTTGCAACCATAGCAGACAGCATCTTCTTGGTACCAGTTGTTGCTGTTCTTTTCTTTGACTCTCTTCTCATGTCTCATGAATCTTTTGAACTTCCTTGCTAGGAGGGCTTGATCTTCAGCATCAGATCCACTGCTGTCTGAGTCATCTTCAGTAACTTTTCTGTGCTGAGCCTTGAGGGCAATAGTCTTCTCCTTTGGTGCAGGCTCTTCAAATTCTTGTAGCTCCAGTTCATGAGTGAGTAGCTTACCCATGAGTACTTCGAGGGACATAGTTGTGAGGTCATTCCCTTCAATGATTGTAGTAGCCTTTGGAATCCAGTTCTTGGTGAGAGCTCGCAGGAGTTTGCGAATCTTTTCATGGTTACTGTAATCTTTGCCTAGGGAGGACAAAGGATTTACAATATCCAAGAACCTCTCGAACATTTGTGTAACTGTTTCGTTGGGCTTTATTTTGAACGCCTCGTACTCTTGAGTAAGTCTGCTGACTTTAGATTCCTTGACTTGAGTCATGCCTTTATGTGTGACTTCGAGTAGCTTCCATACTTCATTAGTCGTTGTGCAGATAGACACCCTGTTAAATTTAGTTCTGTCTAAAGCACAAAAGAGAGCATTAATGGCACGTGCGTCAAGACTGGCCCTTTTTTTTCTTCCTCTGTATATCTGCTATGGGGTTTTTCAACTAAAACTCCATCAATATTTATACGAGGTGGCTTCTGATAGCCAACAAGAACAATGGACCATAAATCAAAGTCAAGAGATTTCAAGAAGAAACTCATCCGTGTTTTCCAATATGTATAATTCGTACCATCAAACAGTGGGGGTCTGTTTGTGGCCTGGCCTTCACTTGTGAATTTCAGAGTTGCCATGTGTTGTGATGTGATCTATATAATAGTTAATTAAAATGAATAAATAACTGCACTGTTACCTCTGCTTTACCTGTAACACCCGCTCTGATACCAATTGTAAGAACGAAATAGTAAAGCGTAATACTCTAGAGGAGGGGTGAATAGAGTTGGCAGCGGAATAATACTAATTAAAAATGTTAGCAGTACAATTACAGAATATTAATCACAACTAAAATAATGTAAAGGCAAAGTTAAGAGAGCAAACGCAAAGACAGCGATGTATACTGGTATCCCTCTGTTGAGGACTAATCCAGTCGGTAGAACTCTTGCTACCAGTTGAATCCACTATTGGAAAAATCGTAAGTTTTCTTACGAAGTCCTTACAACTAAAACAACGCGAGCTTTGATACGAAGAACTAGTTCAACTTCAAATGTGAAGAGGTATTCTTCAATCAAGCCTTCTGATTACAATCTCTCAGAAACTTCTAGACCGTACCGCACTGGCAAATTGGCTAGAGGATTGTAACTGGCTTGGGATCTGAAATTGAAAGCTCTAGAAAACTATTTGGAAGACTGAAAGCTTTAGATAGAGAGAAGATTGAAAGTGAATGAGTGAATTGAAATGATCAAAATCCTTCTCTATTTATAGGAGTTCCAAAGGCAGACTTCTGTCAGAATTCAGGCAGAATTCGGGCAGAACTCTTTGAGCAAATCTCGGTCAAATCCGTAACTGCAGGAGGACCAAGTTCCAAAGATTCAAAATCACAACGGCCACCAACCGAACTCTGGCCGAACTCGGTCCAAGTTCTGTCAGGGTTAAGTCAGGATTTAGTTAGGATTTTTGAAAAAGCTTTTGGTGATTTTTGAAAACCTTTTTGTAAACCTTTTTAAGAGGTCGTTTTAAAAACATTTTGAACTCATTTAGGAATAGCCTATTTGCCAGTACGACTCGGTGTACAACATATTCCTAGACTCAAAATAAAATAAAAAATACATTGCATAAGGAATTACAGACTCGAGTAGGCAAACAGATCTTCGGTCTTGAATGAAGTGGATAGCCAATCTTGATCATGTCCAAGAATTCGAGATGTCCAGACTAGCTTCGTATATCCAGACAGAGTTTGATCAATTATTAAAATCAGGTTGACCATATGACCAATGGGCCAACAGTCACATCATCCTTTGAAGTAGATTTTAGAAGAATAGTGGAATAGATGATGCGATGCAATTCATAGTTAAACAAGTTCAGGTTATTAGCCTTGAACTTTCCAGAGCGTACTCTATCAGGTGCACAGAGTTCCGCTTTGAAACTTGCGAGTGTTGTGCCTTCGGGAAAGTCAAAATCAGTGATATCGACTAGCGGTTCACCTTCATTAGGGATACCAAGGATCTCCGCTAAGAGGTTATCATCAAAATTGATATCAATAACTCCAACACGTGTGCTCACATCGAAAGTGTCTAATATGAGATTGCAATAGAATAATCTAATGGCATTAGTTGCTATAGGGAAGCAGATTTTAACAAATAAGTGTAACCCTAATGCCTCAAACAAATGACGATGATCAGGAAATACAGTCCATTTGACTGGAGCGCCTGTGCATATGGATCGCATAGAAAAATGACCATACCACAGTAGGGCTTGGTCGAGGGTTTGAAAAAAAAACCCGTCAAACGCACCGTCGCTCGTTTGGACCGACGAAAAGAGTGAATCCGTATGTGGATGCGAAGATGACCCTTCCTCACTAGGGGTCGTCTTCTTCCTCTTAGATGGATTAAATTTAGGTGCCATATATGCAAATTGGAATAAAAATGCACTAATTGAAAGGTGGGGAGAGATGGAGTTATACCTCACGAAATCAAGATATGTCGTAGAGAACGATGATCTCCGCACGATTCTAAATTTTGGAGAGATTTTACCACTTGGATTGGATGGAATAGGGTGGTGAAGAACAAGGGTTTTGATGCTCGGGTCGGCTGCTGCTGCTGTTTGAAATAGTTTGGAAGCAATGAAGAAGAAGGGCTGCTCGGGTTCTGTATATATAACCAGATACCCTCAACCGAACTCGGGCCGAATTCGGTCAGAGCTCTGGCCGAATTCGTCTAAGGTTCTATAAAGTTGATTTTGCCATTCTTTTTCTTTGTCTCATTTCAAATATTTAATTCAGAGATTAGTTATTTTAGCCTTCAATTAACATAATTAATATTATTTTATGAATTAAATGTCGTTACACAGCGACTGTCTCAGAATAGCTGTAGGAGTACTGTCCCAGCTGGCAGAGGTTCACCGGGGAACTCTTAAGTACCGCTTCGCTTCAACCGTAGTTGTGGTGACAGACAGACTCTTTATTGGCTTGTCTCAAACACAGTTTTTGCATAATAATATATAATCATAAAACAAAATCAATTAATATTATTGATATCCAAAATTCCTAATTCTCGACGTAAATAATTGAAACGATCTTCCGCTAGAGGTTTAGTGAAGATGTCAGCTAGTTGATTTTTAGTATCTATGTACACAAGGTTTATATCTCCATTTTGATGATGACCTCTAAGAAAATGATGTCTAATCTCGATATGTTTAGTACGAGAGTGACATACTGGATTCTTAGTCAAATTAATAGTGCTCGTGTTATCACAGAAAATGGGAATATGTGTGTAAAATAAATCATAGTCTTCTAGGGTTTGTTTTATCCATAAAATCTGAGCACAACAACGTCCTGCGGCGATGTACTCAGCCTCTGTTGTTGATAGGGCTACAGAATTTTGCTTTTTACTAAACCAAGAGACTAAAGCTTTGCTTAAGAAATGACATGTGCCACTTGTACTTTTTCTATCAACTTTGCATCCAGCAAAATCTGCATCCGAATAACCAATAAGGTCAAAGGACTTAGTTTTGGGATTCCACAAGCCAACAGAAGAAGTTCCTTTAAGGTATCGAAAGATACGCTTAACTGCGGACAGATGTGATTCCTTTGGGTTAGCTTGAAAACGTGCACACAGGCAAACACTAAACATTATATCTGGACGACTAGCAGTTAAATAAAGTAAACTACCAATCATACCTCGATACTTATGTGTGTCGACTGGCTTGTCTTGTTCATCTGAATAAAGCTTTGTTGAAGTTGCCATTGGAGTGCCAATAGGTTTGACATTGTCCAGATCGAACTTCTTTAGCAAGTCTTTTGTGTACTTGGCTTGATTTATGAATGTCCCATTATCAGTTTGTTTGATTTGCAATCCGAGAAAGAATTTTAGCTCTCCCATCATGCTCATCTCAAACTCATTCTGCATACACTTAGAAAATTCTTGACACAGAGATTCATCAGTAGATCCAAATATAATATCATCAACATAGATTTGAATTAAAAGAAGTGTGCCATTAAAAGACTTAATAAATAGTGTAGTGTCAACCTTCCCTTTTGAAAAATTGTTGTCAAGTAGAAAAGAGCTTAGACGATCATACCAAGCACGAGGGGCTTGTTTTAAACCGTATAGAGCTTTCTTCAACTTGAAAACATGATCTGGGTTTTTGAAATCCGTGAAACCTGGAGGTTGTGCTACAAAATCTTTTCTTTTGTAAAGCCATTTAAAAAAACACTCTTCACATCCATTTGAAAAAGTTTGAAATCATAAAAACATGCAAATACACATAACATGCGAATGGATTCTAATCTCGCAACTGGGGCATAAGTCTCATCGTAGTCGATACCTTCTTCTTGATTGTATCCTTGAGCTACGAGTCGAGCCTTATTACGAGTTACTAAACCATTCTCATTCAGTTTGTTTCGGAATACCCAACGGGTGCCAATGACCGGATGATCAACAGGCCTGGAAACAAGTTCCCAAACTTGATTTCGTTCAAATTGGTTTAATTCCTCTTGCATAGCATCTATCCAATAACTATCACTACATGCTTCATCAATAGTTTTGGGTTCTAGCTGTGAAATAAATGCAATACTAGAAACAATATCTCTACAGGATGTACGAGTACTTACTCCCTTGGTAATATCACCAATTACCAAATCCTTTGGATGATTAGCTGTAAATTTCAACCTTTTCGTTTGATTCTGAAGGTAGCTGGTTCCTGGATCTTCTCTAGGAGGTTCAGCTAGTGTAGAGCTTGGTTGAGAATCAGCTGGAGTTGAGCTTAGTACAGATGTATCTTCGTCATTGTCATCAATTGTCATTTGATTCAATTCATCAAAAGTGACATTGATTGACTCTTCGATGATCATGATACGTTTGTTGAAGACTCTGTATCCTTTGCTCTTGACCGCATAACCTAAAAATATACCTTTATCGGCCTTTTCATCAAATTTTCCCAAATTGTCTTTTGTATTAAGAATAAAACATTTACAACCAAAAATTCTAAAGTATGAAACTGAAGGAATTCTATCAAACCATAACTCAAATGGAGTCTTCTTCGATTTGGGTCGAATTAGAACTCTATTGAGAACAAAGCAAGCTGTGTTGACAACTTCAGCCCAGAAATATTTGGGTAGACTAAACTGGTTTAACATTACTCTGGCCATTTCGGTTAGAGTTCTATTCTTACGTTCCACAACTCTATTTTGTTGTGGAGTCCTAGGACAGGAGAACTCGTGTATAAAACCGTGTGTGTCACAAAATTGCTCAAAATCAGCATTTTCGAATTCGCCACCATGATCGCTTCTAATGCGAGTGATCATGTAACCTTTTTCATTCTGAACTTTCTTGCAAAAGGCGACAAATTCGGATAATGCATCATTCTTGCGTGTCAAAAAATATACCCACATGTATCTAGAGAAATTATCTACAATTACAAAAGCATAAAGTTTACCTCCGAGGCTAGCAACTCTGCTAGGACCAAATAAGTCCATATGAAGCAATTGTAGAGGTCTAGTAGTACATACTGCGTTTACTGACTTGAATGTGGATCTGGTAGCTTTATTCCTTTCATATTGGCTGTATACCGAATCCTTCTTGAATGTAATGTCCGGTAAACCGCGTACTAGCTTCTTTGTGGATAATCTTGATATTGTATCCATATTAGCGTGACCGAGTCTCATATGCCACAGATGACTCTCATCACTCTTGGCCATTAAGCATCTACCTGAAATGTTAGTTTCTTCTAACAAATAGAAAACATATATATTGTCTTCCCTGATACCTTCAAAGATAGTACTACCAGTTGAGCTATCAACTATAGTACATTTATCTTTGCCAAAGTTGATTCCATAACCATGATCAGCTAGGTGACTTATGCTGAGTAGGTTATGTTTCAACTCGGTAATCAGACAGACAACCTTAATCACTGGATAGAGAGACTTACCAACATCACCGATGCTAATAATATACCCTTTCAAGTTATTACCGAAGGAGACATAGCCTTTCTTCTTTTTCTTCGACAGTGTTGCAAATAGGGTAGCATTACCGGTCATATGCCGTGAGCAACCGCTGTCGAGGATCCATTTGCTTCTAGCATATGAAGGGTGTTGCACCTACAAAACAGTTTGCAGATGAAACCTTTGGTACTCATTTCTTGTAGGATCCTGAATTGTTAGCTTTAGGTATCCAAGCATAAACATTTAAATCAACAAGCTTTCTCATTCTACATGCAGATGATATATGACCAATGAGGCCACAATAATGACATTGTGCATGTCGAGTGTTGAAAGCTGAGTGGTGTGCATGGTTGGTAGGTTTGGGTTTTCTAGTATAGAAGAAAGCATACCTATAATCTTGTTTGGGCTTAACCTTTTGGGGTAAAGGTTTTATAGGGTTAGGTCTGACAGTGTTTGGCTTGGGAATGTTCCGATTTTTCGGTAAGTGACACGTGTTAGGGTAGGAAGCAGCAGGTTCAGGCTATTTTCCTAACCTAATTTCCAATCTTTTGGAAGTGTCATACAACTTAGTATAATCAGAAGTAAGTGATTCCATTCTGATTTGTGCACTTTGAAGACTTTTCTTCTCTATAGAAAGTTCTTCCTTGAGTTGGTCAATAATTTTGTCTTTCTCTTCAGATGACTTGGTAGTCTCGTGTAATAAGAGCTTTATTGAAGAAAGCTCACCAGACTCACTAACATTATTTCTAACCTCAGCTAGTAGGTCGGTAAGTCTATCTATTTCACCTTTGTACTCTTTGAGTACCTTCTTAAAGGTCTGATACTTACTATGCAGTTTCCTGTAATCAGTCATCAGGTCACTGAAGGCATCTCCTAATTGCTCAAAGGTGAAGTCATCATAAGTATCAACTACAGGTTCAGTAGGTACCTGATCGGATGCCATAAAGCATACGTTTGCAGCGTCTTCTGATTGTTCGTCTTCTGAGTTGCTGGCTTCACTTTCATGCCATATGCTGGTGTTGGCATATTTTTGTGATGTTGATCTCTTCAGGTTCCCTTTTTCATACCTGTTGCTCTTTTTGCTTGATGATGAGTTTGTGGGACAATCCTTCTTCATGTGTCCCTTCTTCTTGCAACCATAGCAGATAGCATCTTCTTGGTACCAGTTGTTGCTGTTGTTTTCTTTGACTCTCTTCTCATGTCTCATGAATCTTTTGACCTTCCTTGCTAGGAGTGCTTGATCTTCAGTGTCAGATCCACTGCTGTCTGAGTCATCTTCAGCAGCTTTTCTGTGCTGAGCCTTGAGGGCGATAGTCTTCTCCTTTGGTGCAGGCTCTTCAAAATCTTGTAGCTCCAGTTCATGAGTGAGTAGCTTACCCATGAGTACTTCTAGGGACATCGTTGTGAGGTCGTTCCCTTCAATGATTGCAGTAGCCTTTGGAATCCAGTTCTTGGTGAGAGCTCGCAGGAGTTTGTGAATCTTTTCATGGTAACTGTAATCTTTGCCTTGGGAAGACAAAGGATTTACAATATCCAAGAACCTCTCGAACATTTGTGTAACTATTTCGTTGGGCTTCATTTTGAACGCCTCGTACTCTTGAGTAAGTCTGCTGACTTTAGATTCCTTGACTTGAGTCGTGCCTTCATGTGTAACTTCGAGTAGCTTCCATACTTCATTAGCCGTTGTGCAGATAGACACCCTGTTAAATTCAGTTCTATCTAAAGCACAAAAGAGAGCATTAATAGCACGTGCGTCAAGACTGGCCCTTTTCTTTTCTTCCTCTGTATATCTGCTATGGGGTTTTTCAACTAAAACTCTATCAACATTTATACGAGGTGGCTTCTGATAGCCATCAAGAACAATGGGCCATAAATCAAAGTCAAGAGATTTCAAGAAGAAACTCATCCGTGTTTTCCAATATGTATAAGTCGTACCATCAAACAGTGGGGGTCTGTTTGTGGCCTGGCCTTCACTTGTGAATTTCACAGTTGCCATGTGTTGTGCTGTGATCTATATAACAGTTAATTAAAATGAATAAATAATTACACTGTTATCTTTGCTTTACCTGTAACACCCGCTCTGATACCAATTGTAGGAACAAAATAGTAAAGCGTAATACTCTAGAGGGGGGTGAATAGAGTTGGCAGCGGAATAATGCTAATTAAAAAAGTTAGCGGCACAATCACAGAATATTAATCACAACTAAAATAATGTAAAGGCAAAGTTAAGAGAGCAAACGCAAAGACAGCGATGTATACTGGTATCCCTCTGTTGAGGACTAATCCAGTCGGTAGAACTCTTGCTACCAGTTGAATCCACTATTGGAAAAAACCGCAAGTTTTCGTACGAAGTCCTTGCAACTTCTACAACGCGAGCTTTGATACGAAGAACTCATCCAACTTCAAATATGAAGAGGTTCTTCAATCAAGCCTTCTGATTACAATCTATCAGAAACTTCTAGACCGTACCGCACTGGCAAATTGACTAGAGGATTGTAACTGGCTTGGGATCTGAAATTGAAAGCTCTAGAAAACTCTTTGGAAGACTGAAAGCTTTAGATAGAGAGAAGATTGAAAGTGAATGAGTGAATTGAAATGATCGAAATCCTTCTCTATTTATAGGAGTTCTAAAGGCAGACTTATGTCAGAATTCGGGCAGAATTCGGGCAGAACTCTTTGAGCAAATATCGGTCAAATCCGCAACTGCAGGAGGACCAAGTTCCAAGATTCAAAATCACAACGGCCACCAACCGAACTCTGGCCGAACTCTGGCCGAACTCGGTCTGAGTTCTGTCAGGGTTAAGTTAGGGTTTAGTTAGGGTTTTTTGAAAAAGATTTTGGTGATTTTTGAAAACCTTTTTGTAAACCTTTTTGAGAGGTCATTTTAAAAATATTTTAAACTCATTTAGGGATAGCCTATTTGCCAGTACGACTCGGTGTACAACATATTCCTAGACTCAAATAAAATAAAAAATATATTGCATAAGAAATTACAGACTCGAGTAGGCAAACAGTCTTCGGTCTTGAATGGAGTGGATAGCCAATCTTGATCATGTCCAAGAATTCGAGATGTCCCGACTAGCTTCGTATATCCAGACAGAGTTTGATCAATTATTAAAATTAGGTTGACCATATGACCAATGGGCCGAATAGGTTGTCAAGAATATGTATGATATAGTACATATATAGATTATTGTTATGTAATATTGTTAGTATAGGGTGTGTGTTTGAATAGATAAGGTGTGTGTGTTAGGGGAGAGAAGTGAGACTGACAGAGGATATGTGCTAGTATATATTTGATGTTGTATAGATGGTAGTGTAGTGTGTGTGTTGTGAAGGTGAGAGAGTTGGGAGGATCATCCCATCATATTTGACTTGAGGCTAGTGTGGTTAGTGAGTGATTTGTGT
>JANAVB010036696.1:0-65771 GCA_029216955.1 Iris pallida | reverse complement strand
TCGCAACTAGTAAAAATCAAAATAACAACCACCAACCAATAATTAATTAATTCCAATAAGTCAAAATGACCAAATTACCCCTAGGCTAAAATGATAAATATAGATATTCCAATCATATGGTTAGGCTCTAGGTCAGACAGTCTCTAGGGTTTCACTGGCAGCACATCAAAATCATAAGTCATGGTTTTTAAATAGTTTTAAAAATTAAAAATCACCAAAAATTATATTATGATTTAAATATCATAAAAAATAATTAAAATCATAAAATTTCAAATTACCCTCATTTAGAAAAGTGGGTGTTACATTGAGGGATACGGAGGATTTGGTTCGTCGATACAAAGCGATGGATGGTGATGAGTCAAAGATTAAGGGTCAATCTGTCGGTCCCATTACATCTAGTCGATCTCCAGGTGGGGGTTTCTCTATGGATCCAGTTTTGTCGACAGGGTGGTTTGCCAAAGCTTCACGGAGCAACATCGGTTTCAGCAGTTCGAAGCCAGGAAGGAGATCAAGGTCTCAATCTGAGACGGGAGCAACATCATTCACACAGTTCACGGAGAGTTGTGGGTCATCGACGGCATGCACAATGCGTGATGTTCTGCTCGAGGACACATGTGTATGGGGGAGCTTCAAGTTCGGGCACGAAGGTAACAGGTTCAGGAGTTCGAATCTCGGAAGAACCGTACCGTCCGCTTGGTTGGGCCAGCCAAGGGTGAAGAAGCTCGTCGAAAAGTTAACACTTTTAGGTGGAAGACGGAAGTCGGGGACAGGCGGTCGAGACTTACGGTGAGGCTGGTCGTCAGGGACTTCGGTCTTGATCGTGTCATTGATATCGGCAGGATCCCAGTGGTGCATGAGATGCTACGCATGACAGCTAGTGTCGACGTGACGGTCGAGGAGCTGAAGACAAAGGAAGATGCAAAGCAACTCGGAGGATCGGAGATCAGTGGCATGGGGAGCAGGTATTCTGTCGTAGGACGACAGGCATGGAGTCCAGTTGAGAACCCATGGGGTCAATACCCTCTCATCAGACTGGAGAGGAGATTGTTGGAGTCTAGTCTGGATTTGGTAACAACATATTTGTGGAATCTAAATCTAATTAAATATTTGATTTGATTAAATTTGGATGTCCATAATTGGTGTTGTGCTATTTTCGGTATAATAGGATTCTTATTTTAGAAATTCCTGTTATGATCTAAAATAGGATGTTGATAGAATATTTTAGGCATAATAGGATTCCTATTTATTCCTATTTAGAAAATCATATTATGACTAGAATATGATTTTCTCATCCTATATATATGGGGTGAGGATGGAGGCACAAAGTGGAGATTTGGGGTGCTCGTCCACAAGAAAATCTAAGATAAAGTCCATACTTTGCTCTTAGGACTTCGCCATCCAAGATAGAAGGAAGAAGAAGATCTAATCGAAGAGTTGTCAATTTTGGTTAGGGAGATTGCTACGAGTTGGTGAGTGATCTCAATTGTAAGCTTCTATTTTTATTCTTGAGAGTAGTAAGGGGGTGAACCTATTAGGGCAAAGGGTTCAACGTGAGTTTTGTCAATCTTGTAATTTTCTGAGTTATTAAAGGTTAAATTTGTCCAGGTGACGTATGTTACCGCCATATACTTGTCTTCATCTTGTGTTTGGTGTCCGTTAGACGGAGATTATTTTGATCGGGTGGGGTGGCAAACGCTTCCACATGCGTCCAACATATACTTCTTGTTCAAAATTGCTTTCTTAAACAAAAAATTGTGAAACCTTGTCCAAACAATGATTAAACATGTATATATATGCTTTCTGGAGACTAGAAGAATACTCTAGAATGTTAGCCCAATGATTATATCATATTTTTGAATATGGCTAATAAATTAAGTTTAACATATCGACGTCACTAATATTCATGTAATCACTATCATGTTGCTACTTAAACTTAGCATTGTCCTAATGTTACATTATCCTAAATATTCTATATCATATTGCTATGCTTGTATCATGTTGTTTTGTTTGCCTAACATGTATTGTAGACATGCTGTAAGCATGATCAAACATGATTAAACCAGGACATATGTAATAAAAAATTATTGATGGGCCAAAGACGGCGTTATACAAGAAGCTTTCTCTGAACCGTCTAACGACCTATCCGGGGCCTCGCATCGGGGGTTCCGCTGCCCGGTTAGCGGACAGGGGTCGAGGGGGCAGCGCCCCCCGTCAGGGGTTCGGGGGCGAAGCCCCGAAAGGTATTCAGATTTCCATATTTGTTTATATTTGGACGATCGCCGTCAAGTGAAAAAGGCATCTTCAAGTCTGCTCAAATATTTGAAGAAAGGCATCATCAAAGGGCTCTTGGTTTTCCTATTTTATCAATGTATTTTCATATTTATTGAGTCTAGGAATACGATGTAAACTGTATCGTACTGGCAAATCGGCTACCCAAGAAACGTTTTCAAAATACCCTTTCATTTTGAAAACAAGCCCACTTACAAAAGTCCAAACTACTTCCTAACTGTTTGACTTTTCAAAAAGCCCAAAACCAATTTGCAAAAACCCTGACAGAACTCCAACAGAACTCAAGGAGAATTCGGCCAGAGTTCGGCCCGAATTCGACCAGAGTTCGGTTAGTGAACGTTGCTTTTTGAACTTGGTCTTCCTGCAGTTACGGATCCCACCGAGATTTCTCATAGAGTTCTGCCCGAATTCTGCCCGAATTATGTCAGAATTCTGCCTTGGAAAAACTATAAATAGAGAAGGATTTCGATCATTTCAACACACTCATTCACTTTCATATCTCTTCTCTATAAGCCTACTACTTCTTCCAAAGTATTCTGAGCTATTCATTTTCAAATCCCAAACCAGTTACAATCCTCTAGTCGATTTGCCAGTGCGGTACGGTCTAGAAGTTTTAGAGTGGTTGTAATCAGAGGCTTGATTGAAGTTACACACTTCACAATTGAAGTTGGTCGAGTACTTCGGATCAAAGCTCGCGTTGTAGAAGTTGCAAGAACTTCGGATGAAAACTTGTGGTGATTTTCCATAGTGGATTCAACTGGAAGCTAGAGTTCTTCCGACTGGACTAGTCCTCACAAGAGGAAAACCAGTATACATCCTTGTGTTTGCGTTTGCTCTCTACTCTCTACTTTTCATTTACATATCTGTGATATATTATCTGTGATCTTGTTACTAACTTTTTTAATTAGTTCATTTCCGCTGCCTACTCTATTCACCCCTCCCCCCTCTAGAGTATTACGCTTTACAACTCGTTCCTACAATCGGTCCTACATAGAATACGTGGCATCTATAGTTAGTTCCTTGTAGAATACTATATGTATATTTAACCAGTGCATTTTTTTGTTATTAATTATATAAAAATACCTATTTTCCAACTATTGGTGACTCATGCATGTTATTTTCTTTGTTGATCCTTATTTAAAAAAAAAATTATAATAGGTCATGGACAAATTATAGAAAAACTTAGTAAATAAACAGATCGAGAAAAATAGGACTAGGTCTAACCTTCAGGAGATCAATGGAAAGAAGTCAACAACAAAATTTGTATATTGGTATCTAACCTTTTTCGCATGTATGTTCTCGTGTTGTTCGCATTTGGAGCTCATCGAGCAATGTTTATCTAACTTTCCATGCCATGTTGGCTTTTGTGGCTTTTGTGGCTTTTGCTGTTAATCAAGGAGGACCTCCGTCGTCGCGTCAATCAGATTGAGAATGACTCCTTCCATACTATTTTTTGATTAGAGCATGATGCTGAATGTATTGTGAAAATAAGAAAAGAAGAGAAATGTCGGTAGCCAAAATAAAAACGATCATTGATAATATATATAAGAGGGAATATGATAGAGTTAGTTATGCATATGGATAAAAGCATTCATATTTAGGTTTATACAAATCATAACATTTTTCTATTTTTTTTTTTATCTTTTTAGTTTTTCTAATAATTTTTGTTTTCTTAGTTTTTTATTTTATTTTTTTGGTTTATTCAGCTTATTTAAGATTTGTTTTTATTCAGTTTTTAAGGGAAAAATCTTTTTATTTCTAGTTTTTTGTTTTTTTCATATTTCTAACGTTTTTTAGTTTTTAGGATATCTTTTATTTTTCTAAGTTTTTAAAAGGTTTTATTGGTATTTTTCAGTTTTTAGAATTTTTTTTTCATATTTTCTCAGGTTTTTTTTTTTTAAGAAAGATTTTTTGTTTTATTTTTGTTTTTTCTATTTTTTTATCTTTTTTATTTTTATATGAATGATTTTTTTTTTCATTTTAAAAGATTTTTTCATTTTTTCTAAGTTTTTTTTTCTTCTTTTAAAAATTTTGTTTTTGTTTTTTTCGAGAATATTTATATGTTCATCAAACAAGATAATATAATTTTCCAGAAAAATTTATTACCGAAAAATATAGAATTTTCGGCTATATTTTATCCCGCATACCAAATTGTCCCCTAAGGGGCCGTTTGAGGAACAAGTCATTTCCATACTATGATAATTTTGGTGCTATATTTGGTAAGGACGTGACAAGGGGTGAAGCAGCTGGGGGACCGGCTGATGTTGTTGAAGCAATGGAGGAGGAGGCAACAAATGAGGTGCAAGTTCATGATTTGGATGACATACATGAAAATGTGGATGTCGATGAGAATGTGAGTCATTCATATGCACCTACTGGAGATGCTTCTAGTAGTGGTAGGAGGACGAGGAAAAGGACTAAGACAACTGAAAGTACTACTCTTGAAAGTCTTGTCGAAGTAATGAAGGACATTGGTAAGTTGTATGGAGAAACATCTGCAAATGTGGCAAAAATTGCCAACTGTTTTGAAATAAAAGCAGAATAGGGTTCAAGGAGACTCAATGTATTTGAGGAAGTATCTAAGGTATAGGGGTTTAGCGATGATGACATGCTAAGGACGGGAGAGATATTGAGCAGGGATGCAGCTGGGGCCAATTACTTCTTCACATTGCCTTATGGATTGAGAAAAGCTCTACCTCCAGGGTTTACTTAGTAGTAATAATTGAGAGTAGTTCATTTCTATACTCTTGGTTAGCTATGTGTGGATCTTTATGCTACTTATTTGTTGTTTGTATGAATTGTCTCATGTTGTTTTGCTTTGTTGTTCTACGGATCAATATTTTTGTTTTGAAATCAAACTGCGAATGGATTATATAGTTTTACAAAAATATTATTTGACTTCATGTGTGATATGGTTAACTCTTTGATGTGGAATTTCTAAGTTGTATTATTTCAAAATCTTACGAAGGATTATTTACATCAAACTGCAATCAAATTTTACATTTCTTTTTCTTGTTCGTTTGACAACCAAAAATATTTTTACAATATTGTATTTTGATATAATTTTTATATTGTTGTATTTTGCTATGTTTTGTAACTAATTTATCTGATTTTTTTAATAATCGGACTTTGACAATTTTACCTGCAATATTTTTATTTTTTATTTAGTAGATACGAAAAGAATTGTCACCGCTATTAAACATAACATTTTTTTTATCCAAACATTTCTCCATGTGAGTTTGAGGAATAATATTCCTAGAAATTTATTTATGGCAAACGCATGTATTATATATACCCGGAAATAAATTATATATACCCAGACATATTATATTATGTATCAAACATGGTAATAAAGAATATCCAGAAATATGATATCTTGGAATAAAATTTCTTGGAATATAAAATTCCTGACTATTTAGTATTTCAAGTACCAAACAGCCCCTAAAGGTTAAAGGTCAAATCTAGAACCGACAAAAGGCCATTGCCAAAACTAGCGACTCAAATTAGGTCAGAATTTTACATACTAAAGTTGTGCTTGTTTAACCCAGTCTACGTTGCGTGGATTATATATATCAAGTCTTAGCACCATAAACATAAACTATAAAGGGAAGATTTATGAAATGCCCAAAAACTAAAAAAGTTTTATGTAAAACCCACCGCTAAAAAAACTTTCATCGCGTGCCCAGAATTAGAGAAACTTATCCAAAACGGGTTCCAAATGACCCTTTTGCCCTTCCTTTTAATTTATTGGAAACACCCACAAAACTGCTCTTAAAAAAACGTTTCAATACTCCATCTTCTTCCATACGCTGCTCACTTTCGAATCTAGGTTTTCTCCTTAAAAATCTTCAAAAACTCGTCGAAAAATTTCGGAAAGACCGGGACGAACGACAAAAGTGCTAAAACGGAGGTCCAAACATCATTTTTTTGCGAATCTAAAATTTCGGAAGGCCGTCTAACGATGAAGCTGTTACTTTCAGTCTCCTCGACGATACGCTCATTTGCGACAAACGGGACCTCGTTTCGACCTCCCAGTCAAAAGTTATGGCCCTCCAAAGTTTCAGCTAACCATAAAATGCAGGAGAATGGCATTCTCCGTCTTAATTTACACGGAGAATGACCATTCTCCGTCTTAATTAGGACGGAGAATGACATTCTCCGTCTTAATTTACACGGAGAATGGTCATTCCAGTGTTAAAACGCAGTAGAATGACCATTCTCCGTGTTAGAAACACGGAGAATGCCATTCTCCGTGTTAAATGAAACGGAGAATGTCATTCTCCGTGTTAAATAAAACGGAGAATGGCATTCTCCGTCCTAATTAAGACGGAGAATGACCATTCTCCGTGCTAAATTAAACGGAGAATGACCATTCTCCGTCTTAATTAGGACGGAGAATGCCATTCTCCGTGTAATTTATCACGGAGAATGGTCATTCTAGTGTTAAAACGCGGGAGAATGACCATTCTCCGTGTTAGAAACACGGAGAATGCCATTCTCCGTGTTAATTAGGACGGAGAATGCCATTCTCCGTCTTAAATAAAACGGAGAATGCCATTCTCCGTCCTAATTAAGACGGAGAATGACATTCTCGGTCCTAATTAAGACGGAAACAGAGAATGTCATTCTCCGTGTTAATTAGGACGGAGAATGGCATTCTCCGTCTTAAATAAAACGGAGAATGGCATTCTCCGTCCTAATTAAGACGGAGAATGCCATTCTCCGTCCTAATTAAGACGGAGAATGGTCATTTCCAGTGTTAAAACGTGTAATTTAGTTTTTTCAGGAATAAAGAGTTTCGTTCTTCTTTCAAAGCGATGATAATTCTTATGGAAAAGAAGAAGAAAGATCTTCTCTCCACAATTGAAGATCTGAGTTCAAATGTCTCCACGATGAAGATGATGATGATGGTGATGATGATGACGAGCGATGATCTGAGTTCGACTGAAGAAAAACACACCGAACTACGAACGATCTTTGCGATCTCTGCTGAATATGAGAGCAATGGAATTCAGATTTCCCGTGAAGAAGAAGAAGACGAAAATCGCAATCCAGATCTGAGTTTTTTTGAATTCAAATACATATAGATGACCAATTCGCGCGGAGGGGTAGTTTCGGTATTATAAAAATAGCAGTTTCTAGCGGGTGGCATTTAAAAGGGAATCTTGGAATATTTAACGTGAAAATACTTAATTCTGGGTATTTCATAAAACTTATCCAGCGGGTGGGCATTTCATAAAAGTCCACCCCGAAATTGGGTTTCTCAGCAATTTCCAGAACTATAAACTATAATGATGAATTGTTCCCAGGGCCGGCCCAGAGCTCATGCGGCCTGAGGTGAACTTTCAAACTGAAGCACCCAGATATAATATGAAAATAAAAGTGAATATAATATGAAAATAAAAGTGAATATAACAGAAAGAGTAAAAAAAACAAAAAAATTATTGCTGCCGACATAATTAACCAGATTTTTGATGGTATGTTGTAAGAAAAATTGAAGGGAAAGAAAGCCCAGACTTTTAACAAACATATTCTGCATCCCAACTACATATGACTTCCCCTGGATGCATTTAGACAAATCATAAGACATAATTCGGCTCGCTACGAACCATAAAAGTCTAACTTCATCGAGCCTAGAATTTTTGAAGAGAAAATAATACAAAGTACATATATCCAAATCACATTACATATCAAACAGACGCCAACTTTAGAGCTCAGGTATTGTTTCAACTGACAACATTATAGTCTAAGAAAAACGAGACCCTACTAGTTCCAAAGCAAACAGAATAAAGTTAGAAAGTAGACCCTGATTGATTCATTCATGCTTCTCCTCTTTTTCTCTATTCCACTGCTCTATCCTCGCCCTCCTCTCCTCACTTCCCTCCCTGACGGGGCTCCTGGCTCTCCTCGAGCTTCCATGACGCCGCCTGCCCCCATTGCCATCATATCTCCCATGCCTATCCCCTCCTCCCCCACTAGCATCATACTTCCCAAGCCTATCCCCACTCCTCCTCCCCTTCCCATGGTAGTCTCCATTGTCCCTATGACCCCTCACACGTGGGCTCCGGCTCCGGCTCCGGCTCCGGCTTCGGTGTCCTTGAAATCTCCGATATCTGCCAAAGAGTTTCCTCCGTAGCTCCCTCCCAATTTGCTTCACATGCATAAAATTGCAATAACCCCCACGGTTGCAACTATCCTCTTCAAACTGCCGGCATGTTGCCTCTCTAAAGTCGGTAACTGGAGAAAAATCTGCAATTATCGGACGTCCAGAATAGAACCGGCCTTGTAAGGCATGGAGAGCAGCAGCTGCTTGGTCCTCTTCCTTGAACTGCACATAGACATTCCCAACCATGTGATCTGCAAGGTTATCACATATGTTAAGGGTCTCAATTTCTCCAAACTTGCTGAGTTCTTCAAATATATCTTCATAGAAGTCCTCAAAATGCTCTTGGATCTTCTGAGGGTCAATGGCCTGGCCTTGTGGATCGAGGCCTGGGGTGATCGAATCTGGCCGCTGGTACATATTGGACAGTAGGAGAGTGGGAGAGATCGTGGGACGATTGTGGAGCCTGGAGCATCGGTCCCCATGGCGACATGCACCAATTTTAAAGTAAAATGGGCAGTTCACCCGGTCTTTCTCAGTACCAAATATTGATGCCAAGTGCTCTGCCATCTACAGTGAACTGAAACTGCCTCTGAATCCTATACAATTAGATAGTTAGAATTAACCTGCATTTTCCATTTACAGGGTTCTGTAAGTAATATAAAAAAATAGCTGATAAAATATTTAACTTCATAGAAGCCGGAGTAATATGGATTGCACAAATAAGAATTTCACACTAGGAGCTCAAAAAAAAAGATTAAACCGCAGTAATGGTAGAAGTTATTATTCGAAATCCCACGCTTCTTTTAGAATTCCAAACCTTAACTTCTAGAAGAAAGAACAAAAGTAAGAATGCAAGGTTTGTGTCAACTTAAATAATGGTTGGGCAACCTAGTATTAAGCTATAACTGATTAAATTGAAGTATATGGCAATTTCATGTCATAACTTATTCCAAGTTCCAAGTCCAATAGATGTCACCATATCAAAATCCTAACCTTTCACAACTACAAATAAAATTCATAAGGGGTCAGAAATATGCAGTCAATTCCAAATTTATGATAGAGGAATAAGAAACTAGACAAGGAAACCAGAAACACTATCAAATAATATAAGATGCCAAATATACAGAAAACTGGATTCAGATCCAACCTGACAAAGAATTGATCAAATGAAAGCAAATGTCAACATAGTGGTTGAGGTTGTTCTTGTAGAAAATTAAGCACCTCTATAGAGGGGTGAATAGAGTGCATGTGTACAGCGGAATAATAATCACCACTTGAAAAAATATTTATGGCAGTAATCAAACAAATATGAAGCAGGCACTATATAAGTAAATGCGTAAAGTAAATAAGTTTAGAAGAGGGACTAGTCCAGTCTCGAGTACTCAACCCGATATTGAATCCCCTATTTAAAATAGCAGTTACACCACGTGCTTTCATCCGAAGGGCACGTCGACTTTTTACCAAGGTTCAAAATATCGGTATCGGTATCGGACATTTTGTATGAGCATCGGTATCGGAAGTATCGGCGGTATCAGCGGTATCGGATCGGAGTATCGGATTTTTGGTATCGGCAGTATCGGCAATATTAAATAATTAGTAAAAAAATTAGAATTTTTTTAAACATATTTAAGCATTATTTAAATATTTTTAACTTTTTTAATTATTATAATTGATTATTCGTACTAATTACTATGTCATTAATTGATTAAATAATTATTAAAAAAAATCAGAATTTTTTTAAACATATATCGGATTTTTGGTATTCGGCAGTATCGGCAGTTTTTTTAAGTTTTTTTAAACATAGTCATCCTTTGTGATTGGTTTAACTGCGATATACAAGATTACAACTTTTCTTCATTTCCGTATTTTTAGTTTCAATTTTACTATGTCATTAATTGATTATTCGTACTAATTGAATCTTGTATTGTTTTATTACTACAGGTTCAAATTTTAACAAATTAAGAAGCATAAAGGAAGGCACAAGAGATTAGAAGCAATGCAAATGGCTGGACGAGACAAAAGTCACAAGACCCATTATTATAGAATTAATAATTATATTTGTTCAAACATTTTTAAAATTTATGTAAATAAAAAATTATTTATAATTTTACATCTAGAATTTTAGTTTTATGCATTGTTACAAATGGTTACAATATAATCCATGATCCAATTATTTTGTTTCAAAATATACGGAAATAAAATTAGCTACATAATTTATTTTGAATTTAAAATTTCAACAAAAAACACTTGGCCAGAAAAATTCATTGGGACTCTGGCCTATCCCTTTCTTTTTATTTCATGAATAAAAATCTTTTACAATATGTATGAAGTATAAGGATAGTAGAGATTGATATCTTTTACAATAAAAATTCATTGTCATAAAGTGTACAAATAAAAGAATGAATACAAAAAATGAATATAAAAATTGAATACAAATGAATACAAATATATCACTAAAATGATTCGTAATTATCGTAATCGTCCCGATATGGTTGTTGATTATAAGGATAGTAGAGATTGATATCTGTATTATTGAAAAAACTTGTCATGTTGAGGCCATCAAATGTAGAAGGTTGTTCTGCGGCTTCTGCCTCTGGAGTATTGTATGGATAATAACTTGTAAATGAACTATCATATGTGGTGTTGTAATTGTCCGAAGGAGTAGGCACATCATGATAGCTAGATCCTCCAGCATATACATCATCCATACGGTGCTCTCTAGGTTGATGATCACTTGACCAGTCTCCAGAGTATTCATGTGACTGGTCTCCAGGATTTTCATAGTCATGTGACTGGTAAACACCAGTCGGGAGTGTAGTTCCATCTCCTCCACTATCAGTATTGTCGTCTTTATCGCTGTCGACCTGTCGAGATGGTACATTTGGTGTTTTCTTTCTTTTTTCAGGCCTTCGAGCATTTGCGGTAGTATCTTGTGGATCGATATCCAAGTTATCATCTAACCATTCATTTTCTCTACCATCCAAGCCTGGTGCTTCTTTTTCTCTAGTCCAAGCTGTGCGTGGATCTTGATCGTGAAATATCTCATCCAAATCTATAACATTGTGATTATCTCATGATCTTTGTATATTTCGAACCCTCAATCTCATATTATAATGGACGAAAACCAGTTTTTCTAGTCTCGCCATTGTAAGTCTATTGCGGGGACGAGTATGGATGAGAGAAAATGTTGTCCAGTTCCTTTCACAATTGGAGGAGGACACCGTTTGACTCAGGATGCGCACAGCTAATCGAGTCAAATTTGGAGCATCCTCCCTAGCATATATGGACCACCACTCAGCTACAAAAGTAATAAAATATGTTAGTTTCTATAAATATTTAACTTTAGCTAATAAATATTTTAAAGCATTAAGTTATTAACTATTACTACCAGGGAGACATCGAGTTACAGCACTTTGAAATTGATTTGAACCGAATGCACCAGTTTTCAATCGGAACCTTTCCGCCTACAAAGTGATATTACACAAGTTATGACATTAAATATTAAATATTTTAAAGATGAAAAATTCAATATCAAACAATAGTTACCTCTCTGTTTATATTGAGGCGTGTTTCATTGTCATTTACCATTCTATTAACGACGCGGTGGAAGCCATTTAGCACCTCATCGTCGTTTACAACATCATTAGCATATTGGTACTTGGGATTCAAGAAGTAACATGCAAAATAAAGAACTAGTTTAAAATCCCTATAAGCATTATAAAAGATATTTTTAAGGGTATTCAATTTATAGAGTACTTACCGGCTGCATGAATATCTTGATGTAGTTGATTATTCCATCTTTTATCAATCATTTGCCACCACTTCTTGTACCCTTTACCAACATTCTTTTTTATCATGAATTTGGCTCTGTCCATAGCCTCATAAAGATGACCCATCTCAGCTTTATCATCACTATCAACCATCCTTAAAACTTTTACAAGAGGTCCAAAAATTGCAGTGACCCCTGCAATATCCCTCCAGTAAGTTTGACTGTCGATTAAGCCGACAACTACATTTGCCTTTTCTCTATCTTTGCGATTGAGTTTCATGTAGTTCTCCGCCCAACCCCTTGTATTTGTCATCCTTTTTAAATCATTCAGATGTGTAAGGATGGAATCTAAAGCAAGAAAATTGGTAGCGAACCTAGTGATGGCTGGTCTAACCAATTCTCCATTCCGGATCTCGGTTATCATGAGGCTAAGAGCCCAACCATGATTGTATATGAAGCAAGTCAGTTCTTGAGACTTCTGTATTAGTGGTTTAATACTTGTATCATTAGCTATATCTTTCAACATTAGATCTATACAATGTGCTGCACAAGGAGTCCAGTATAAGTTTTTTCTCACCTGCACACAAACATACAAATAATAAATATAATGCAACTTTATTTAAATTAATAAAAATTCAGTATATGTGTGTTCTCACCCCCATTAACTTTACTCCCGCCGCCTTGTAGTTGGAGCCATTGTCAGTAACTATTTGGACGACCCTTTTTTCTCCAATTTGATCTACAACTTCATTCATCAGTCCAAATATGTAATTACTATCTTTGTATTTGTCAGATGCATCTACAGATTTAAGAAATATGGTTCCTTGTGGAGAATATACAAGAAAGTTAATGATGCATTTTCTGTTCTGAGTACTCCATCCATCGCACATAATTGTGCACCCATATTCATCCCAATATTTATGAAAGGATTTCAAGTACTCCTCTATGTCATTTATTTCCATATCTAAGTATGTATTAGATATCTCATAAGGAGTTGGACCTTTCACTCCACTCCCACAAGCTGCTATGCTGTCTATCATCGGTTGGTAATGTGGACTTTTGGCAGCATTGAATGGTATATTATTATATATAAAAAATTTTGCTATAAATCTTCCTATATGCTCTTTAGCATTCTTTATTCCCTTAAGGGCACCCTTTATTTTGGGTTGTTTTGCCCCTTGTTTTCTTGGGACATATGGGTCCATACTCCTTCCCTCCACCTCTGGAATATTTCTCACCTCCTCCTCACGATAGGCGACCGACTTTGATCGGGCTCCTAACGTCGGACCCCTGCTAGACCCTCCTCCTCTCTCCCCTACACTCCAACGACTACTCCATTGCGCAGCTGCATGTTCTCTTCTACTTTCTCTCAGGTCCCTTCTAAGGTCCGCGTATTCGTCAGCATCTTCTTCTTCTGAGGAATCTCCTTGACGAGCTGTTCTTCCCACCTCCTCCTCTACTTGTTGCTTTCTTCGGTCGGCTATTAATTTATCTTTTTGTTTACCCTCGACAAGCAACAACATTTCTCTTCTTGTCTCAAGTGGTACTTCAGGACACGATGCTACGTTTCCTTTAATACCAGCTAAGTGTTGTTTGAGACGAGTAACTCCTCCGTCCATCTTTTTCCCACAATAGTTGCATTGCACCTTCCTCCTATTTCCTTCAACACACTTGCCATGGTTCCAACCAACATCCATTTCCTCCACCGTGCGACTTTTCGGCGCCATTATATAAACCTAAAAATGAAATAAAAAAATGTTACATACAATAATAAAAAAACGTTACATGCAATAATAAAAAAACGTTAGATGCAAAAAAAGTTGGATAAAAAAAAGTTAGATACAAAAAGAATTTTATATATATATATATATATATATATATATATATATATATATATATATATATATATATATATATAGTTAGTAACAAAATTAGATATAAAAAAATTTAGATACAAAAAAAGTTATATATATATATATATATATATATATATATATAAGACAGAACATAAATATTATACATGCAACTTTCAAACACAGAATTGGAATTGAGCTTTTGGTTAGTGTTCATTCATATAAGTCCACTGTTCTAGAGGGCGCTGGTTCGAGCAGCCCTTTTCGTTTTCCTTTCTTTTTTCTTTTCCTTTTTTCTGTTTGAACGGATGAGAACCGGCGGCCTCTTCGAGGCAGTCTAAATTTGGGGGGGGGGGGTCTATTATGAAGTGTGGAGGAGAGAGAAAAATCAGATCTGATTTTTTCTCTCTCCACGCTCAACTCTCCACGCTCCACCGCCGGCGCCTCCAAGCTCCACGCTCCAAAACGCTTCGAAGGAGATGGGGAGGAGAGGGACCACAACCCCTCTTGCAGCAACGGCGGCGGCGGAGGCGACGAGGGCGACGGCGACCGCGATGAAGGCGACGGCTAAGGAGAAGGAAAAGCCTGTTACCTGCTGCAAACGAGGTAATTTTTTTACAATTTCTGTAAAAAAAAATTCTTCACAATTTTTTTAAAAAAATTTCTTTCTTGTTCTGGTTGTGGTTGTTCGATGCCATTTTTGGTTCCTTTTATAGATAAAATTTACTGGTTGTTCCTCTATTATTACATTTTCTGTTGGATTTGACCCGAAATGAAAGCTTGCTTGTTTTTGTCGGAGATTCTTCATGTCTCCTCTGGATTTTTCTGGGATGTTAGGGTTAGGGTTGGTATCGGCCTGTATCGGCCTGTATCGGTCCGTATCGGCCAATACGAACCCGATACGAACCGATCCAATATTTTATATCGGGTTCTCGGCCAATACCGATAATTTTGTGCAGTTTCGGATCGGCCAGAGCAAAATCCGATCCGATGCGGCCGATACGTATCGGTATCGGCCGATACTTTAAACCTTGCTTTTTACAACCTCGTGCTTTTATCCGAAGGACACAACGACTTCAACCACGAGCTTTTATACGAAGGACTCGCGACTTCACAACAACAAGTGTAGAGATAACACTTTGAAATCCAAGCTTTACAACTCGATCAAACTTCTAAAATTAGAACCGCGTAGCACTAGAAGGCTGGAAGTTGATCTTGGAAATGGAGAAGGTTTATAGCTCAGCTAAATAGGCAAGTGAAGATAGAATGAATTGGTGAATAACATTGGAGAATTCAATGCCTATTTATAGCATTTTCTAAGGCAAAACTCGGATGCCTTAACGTTCAAATTTTGAACCGTTGGAGCCAAGAGAATAGGTATTTCATTTTGACTAGGAGGTAGTTTAGGGGGACTGAGTTCAGGGCGAACTCGTACCGAGTTCGGGTACCTCAATTCCAGAATAGTTTGGGTCAGATTTTGGTTCAATTGGCTTGCGGTTTCACCCTGGCAGAGTTCGAACAGAGTTCACAGGGTTTCAATCTGGCAGAGTTTGAACAGAGTTCACACAAGAGTTCTTACCAGAACAGTTTGGGTTTAGGTCAGGTTTCTTTTTGTGGACAAGGAATATGGTTTAGGCTGAGGTATGGACTTCCTAGTGCCAACACGACCCAATGCACATTTTGTCCTATAAAAGAAAGATAAAATTCAGAACAAAATATAAAAACTAAGAGTACTTTGATGACGCATTTTTCCTTGACGGAAGTTGTCCAAAGATAAACAGATCTGAAAATCCGAATACCTTTGGACGGTTCAGAGAAATCTTCTTGTATAGCGCCGTCTTTGGCTCGTCATTAATTTTTCATTACATATGTCCTAGTTTGATTATGATTGTTGTTTGTCTGCAAGTACATGTTAGACGAACAAAGCAGTATACAGTAACAAAGAAAATAACATTTAGTGAACAGTAGGACAATGTTAAGTTTAAGTAGCAATATGATAGTGATTACATAAATATTAGTGGGCATCATTATGTTAAACTTAATCAATGGCCATATTCAAAAATATGATACAATCATTGGGCTAACAATCTTCCTCTTTTTGATTATGGAAAATCGATTAAGTTTAAGAAAGATACGATAGATACATGTATCACTAATAAACACATATTACTAGAATATTATGTGCTAACTTAAACTTATTTCTCCCCCGTTGACATGATCAAAAATAAGCTCCCCCGTAATAAGAGATAGTAGGACGAAGGCAAAAATAATCATGATCAAGGATTAGGGGAACAATGTAACGACAAGTTTAGAAAATTGTACAACTAAAGTAGAAAAACTTGTCAAAACACAATATAGTTGGTAAAAAAAATCTGAAATCAAACAATAAACAGTTTACCAACTAGAAATCAATAATGACATTCAAAACACAATATGATGGATAAATGTAAGTGTAGTTTTGAAATATACCAATAAAGGATTTTAATAAAAAGTAGATATCAATGAAGTAGAAATCAATCATTGGTCATAAATAATCCATGAGGATTAGAAATTCGCAGATCTAGTATATACCAATATAAAATCCAAATATAGTATATTTAGAAGATATAATAACACTTTTAACAATGATCATAAAAAAATAAGATTCACACTTCGCCCATACAAATTAGTGGATCACTTCCATAAAAAGTATAATCATTGAAAGAATTCAAAATAGATATGCTAGAATCTATCTACTTACCCACATTCATGCATTTGAACTCAATTACCTTAGCATGCTATGTAAATATCAATTAGATAAACATGAAGGTATTGAGACAAAATACTTGAGAAAAGAAATTCAGTTGACTTAAATGCTCCCCCGCAAAGTATGACCAGTCTAAATATAGATAATCATGAACTTTGAGATAAAACCTCAATAAGAAAAGCCAAAAAAATTTAAACTCAAAAGAATCTTCAATAAAAATAATTAAATATATTTGGCAAGATAACTTTGTAAAAAACCCATAGAAAACGAGAGAATCAAGAAGAATCATATACTCTCATAATCCCTTTCATAAATCAAAATATCATGAACACAATCGATAAGAATAAAGTAAAAGACTAGGTCCATGATGAACTAGGTATACTATATATTAAGGGAATAAATGAATTGAAATGATTAATTTGCTTCCCCTTAAAATATGTGTATCTAGTTCAAAAACATTTATATGCATAAAATAGATAAAAATAAATAATCACAAGATCTAAGGGCTATCCAAGATATGCATCTTTCTTCTTTGATCGATGCATATAAAGTTCCAAACTTAAAACAAAATATCATCTTTAAGCAAGTAAAATAAATATCCACTGATCAAATTTTTAAAGATAAACAAACAAAATATAATAAAAAATATAAGAAATATTCAAATAATAAAAATAATTTCAAGATAGTAAAGGATTTTTTAAAATTGTCTTAATGCGAGTAATGGATATATTCAAAATATCAGAGAGAAATCAAAAGACTTTTGAAATACAAAATTTTATGAAAAGTTGTTTTAATAAATGTTCGAATGTGTAAGTTTAGTCCTCAGACTGACAGCTGACGATTCGAATTTTTGTATCACGAAAACAGCTTTAATAAAAGAATCTATAAATCATAGATAATCCATTTTTGAACAAATAAAACATGACTAGATAAATGTCCAAATAAATAGTATTATAGATATATGGCATGTCAGGAGAATAATTAATTTGAAACAATTAACTGCTCCCCCTTTACATGAGTATATCCAAAATTATTAGTATTGATAGATTTAAATTCCAAAGAGATATTTCCAAAAGTAGAAAACTAATTCATCAAAATATTAAGTCTTCTTATCAAAGTTCATTTCTTTTCTTTTAAAACCTTAGCATGGTGTCCATCTGATAACCGTAGGCTTAAAGAAAAGAAACGCTTTGAGAGAGAAATTCAATATGCATGACTTCTACCCTGCAAAGAATTACTATTACAGGCAGTTATTAACTTGAAGAAGAAGAGAATAATAAAAGCTTGATAAAACGAGTATCATGAATATTACTCAAACGCTAAAGAACATATCAGAAGAACATAATATTCAATGAATAGTCACAAGATCAAATCAAGTCTTAATATAGAATAGTGTGACAGAAATATGAATATATCAAAAGATGACGAATATTAACCTATGGAAGATCAATGTATGTTACCTTCCGTGAAAATATAGTCATAAGAAATTAAATAATATTATCATCAAAACAAAAATCCAAAACTAAGACGAAATCCATATTTTTTTGCTTAGAATTGAGATCAATCCAAGATTACAGATCAATTTAGAGAATACAAAATATTATTATGATATAAGTGTATCCACTGGAATCGAAAGATCTCAAACAACAACAAAATTCAAATCATTTGAGTTATAAGCATAAGATGTATCAATTACATGTATCCTTATATGTGCTACAAAATCATTGGGTAACAATAAAATATAAAACATTTATAAATCAAAATGTAGGACCTAGATACGCTGATGTATTCTGGAACCTAGGGGACCGAATTCAGTACCCTGGATCCAGAACTAGACAATAGTTGCAAGTAGACCTTAATAAATCTAAAGTCTATAAAGTATTGATCACTTTAGGTTAGCTATAGAGGCCGATTCCCAGCTAGCGGTAGACCGAAGACTAGTACACCGTGTTGCTTCAGGCTATTTACACTTGTATGACAGAAGGACCCTTTCGGCTTGTACCCAAAATGATCTCTACTTTTAAGAACTTAGATTTAAAGGAATATATGCAGTATCATCAAACAGCATCGAAATCCATAATCCCTAAATATAAGAGAAGTAAATACCCAAAGAATGAACAAAGAATGATCATCAAGACTAAAAACTAGTTTTCAAAAAGTTTTCATAGTACACTATAGAGATAAATATATAGTATAAGTGTGCACTAATAAACATATCAAGATAACGCACAAAGAAGTGGCTCGTAAATAAATATCCATATATATGGTCATATGCAAGATACAAATAAACAACTTCTCTCAAAATTATAATTAAAAAGATAGAACAACTAAATGAGAGCTAGTAGCAAGCTATTAATTAATAACATGCAAGATTCTAGAAATTTAGCCATTTAGAAAGAATCGTTTAGCATATTACCAAAGTGGTTCTAGTGACCACACTTATGTTGGTGCAATTGCTTAGAAGATGACCTTTGTAGCTTTGCAATCATCAACATGTTCCATGATTCTATTTGATATGAGAAGCTTCACCTGCACTAAGAGGCGAAGACTTTGGTATCCAAAATTTGGATCCACATTTGTTAGATTTTGGAACCCATTTGCACAAGTTCATATCAACAAGTTTTCTAGTCTGACATTGACTAAAAATATGTCCTTTCATACCGTAATAATGACAAAGTATTAACATTAGTACTATGTGCAGCAGTATGAGAACGTGTAGTGGTGCGATATGATGTGCGTGGATCTTGTAATAGAAAGCATGATGATGTGCATCATTTGGTTTGCGTGCTCTCTTTGATCGTGGCCTATCATGTATGTGATGTGTCATAGGACAAATATTTGATTGGGTAGTAGGTATTACCTGTTTTCCCAACATAATCTCTAACTTTTTAGAGATTGCACATGCTTCATTATATTTAGCAGTGAGAGAATCAATTCTACATGAAGCAATAGAATACTTCTTTTCTAATTCTAATTCCACCTTAAGTTTAGCATTTTTTTGATTATTTTTCTTAATACAATCAAGTGCCTCATGCAATCTAAACTCAAGTGTGGAAATCTCAGTAGAACTATCAGAAGTAAAAGTGTTTCTAGCATCATTCAATAAGCAAGTAAGCTTTTCATTCTTACGCTTATAGGATAGAATATCCTTTCTAGCTTGCTTATACTTATCTAATACTTTCTTGTGATCAGTAAATAAATTATGGAAAATATCAGATAATTCATCATAGGAAAATTCATTATCTTCAAATAGAGGATTATTTTGTACCTCGTTGGGTAATGCCATTAAGCATAAATTTGTAGCTTAACGAGGGCTCTCTTCTTCTTTAGAGTCGCTTGCCTAGCTTTCACACCATATGCTCGTGCTAGCGTACTTGTGAGACGATAATCTTCCTTTGTTTGATCATTCACAACGATTCTCCTTTTTAATAGTACAACAATCTTTCATCATGTGGCCTCATCTTCTGCAGTTGTGGCATACAAGCTATTCTTCAAATAAGGGGTTGTGTTGCACCTCAAATCCTAATGCCATCATGCACACATTTGCATCATTATGAGGAATATCCTCCTCTCTGGAGTTGTTAGCTTTGCTTTCATACCTGCACTCATAAGTAGCTTCAAGAAGTTTCCAAATTTTATGAGAAGTTGTGCAAATAGTAATAAGATTGAATACATTTATGTCTACAGCACAATAAAAAACATACATTGTGTTTGCATCAAGACTAGCTAACTTCTTCTCTTCATCCGTGTAACTATAATAAGGCTTGTTAATAATAGAGGAAGTGAGAATGGAGGTGATAGTAGACTTTTTTAGTCATTGATAACAATTGACCAGAGGTCAAAGTCTAGTAACTTCAAATAAAAGCTCATCCGTGTTTTCCAGTACGTGTAGTTGTTACCATTAAATAGGGATGGCATATTTGTGGATTGTCCTTTACCTGTGAATATTGATTTTATTGTGTTATATTGGAATATAACATGCTCTAATACCAATTGTAGTTGGTATGAGCAGTAATATCTATATAACAAAAACCTGTTCTGATACCAATTGTAGGAAAATTGGAATCAGAGGGTAACAATTAATAATAAGGATCTACTCTAAGTATGTTAAGCCAAATACTAGAGTCCTTACTTTGATACCAATTGTAGGAAATTGAGCACCTCTAGAGGGGGTGAATAGAGTGCATGTGTGCAGCGGAATAATAATCACCACTTAAAAATTATTTATGGCAGTAATCAAACAAATATGAAGCAAGCAGTATATAAGTAAATGCGTAAAGTAATAAATTCAGAAGAGCAAACGCAAACACCGAGATTTATACTGGTTTTCCTCTGAGAGGACTAGTCCAGTCTCGAGTACTCAACCCGATATTGAATCCACTATTTGAAATAGCAGTTACACTACGTGCTTTCATTCGAAGGGCACGTCGACTTCTTACGACCTCGTGCTTTTATTCGAAGGGCACAACGACTTCAACCGCGAGCTTTTATACGAAGGACTCGCGACTTCACAACAAGTGTAGAGACAACACTTTGAAATCCAAGTTTTACAATTCGATCAAACTTCTAAAATTAGAACCGCGTTAGCACTAAAAGGCTGGGAGTTGATCTTTGGAATAGAGAAGGTTTATAGCTCAGCTAGATAGGCAAGTTAAGATAGAATGAATTAGTGAATAACAATGGGAAATTCAATGCCTATTTATAGCATTTTCTAAGACAGAGTTCGGGCAGAACTCGGATGCCTTAACGTTCAAATTTTGAACCGTTGGAGCCAAGAGAATAGGTATTTCATTCTGACTAGGAGGTTGTTTAGGGGGACCGGGTACGGGGCGAACTCGCACCGAGTTCGGGTACCTCAATTCCATAATAGTTTGGGTCAGATTTTGGTTCAATTGGCTTGGGATTTGAATCTGGCAGAGTTCTTACAGAGTTCTTACCATAACAGTTTGGGTTTAGGTCAGGTTTCTTTTTGTGGACAAGGAATATAGTTTAGGCTGAGGTATGGGCTTCCTAGTGCCAACACAACCTAATGCACATTTTGTCCTATAAAAGAAAGATAAAATACAGAACAAAATATAAAAACTAAGAGCACTTTGATGACGCATTTTTCCTTGACGGCAGTTGTCCAAAGATAAATAGATCTGAAAATCTGAATACATTTGGGTGGTTCAGAAAAATCTTCTTGTATAGCACCGTCTTTGGCTCGTCATTAATTCTTCATTACATATCTCCTGGTTTGATCATGCTTGCTGTTTGTCTGCAAGTACATGTTAGACGAACAAAGCAGTATACAGTAGCAAAGAATATAACATTTAGTGAACAGTAGGACAATGTTAAGTTTAAATAGCAATATGATAGTGATTACATGAATATTAGTGACATCATTATGTTAAACCTAATCAATTAGTCATATTAAAAAATATGATACAATCATTAGGCTAACAGTTCTACACGTTAAATTTACTCTAGAAAAAGGAAACTACTTGAAAACTTACCAACACCCTAGGTTTTGGTACGTCTTAGTACAAGCAGCACAAGAGAAACTGAGATTATGGTAAGTGTTAGTCTAAGTGACAAGAAAATTAGGGATTTTTAACTGACTGAATTATAGTAGACGAAGAACAGTTGTGTATCAAAACCTGGATAATGAGAGGATTAGATTTAAAAATGCAAGACCTCTGATCAGTGGAGATCACACCAGCAAGAAAGGTGGCCACTTCTAATGTATAAACTATAAAGGTGAAAGTGAATGAAAATTGAGTACAGAATCCTAAGAAAGATTATTAGGACTTGTGATTGAATCCAACAAAAAAGGGAGATGAATCAAGAAATTATTATCAGAAAATGTCAGCTTTTGAAGGAATGCAAAGAAAATAGTTGGAAAATGCAGGAAACATCAAAGATTTAACTGATGGTTGATTCCTAGGACGCAGGTATTGCAAATTCTAAAATACACTAGACCAGTTCAAATATAAATCAAACTCATGTTTACCCATGTTTTTCCTAGAATATTCCAAAAAATTACTTTCCAACAAGCTTTTTTTGGAAATTTTGAAATTTCGTAAAAAGAGATCTAGGTGGTATTGTTTTTTAACTTTTACCAAAATTTTGTAGAATGAGGGCTTGACATTGACAGAGCCTTGAGATGACAATCATGTTGTGTTCTTGGCAATACACATGAAGATGTATGTTAACCAAGTGTATATACAAACGAAAGTGGTTCAAAGAAGGAAATTATGGATTTTAAATCACAAATTTAAGGTAGAAATGAGCAAAATCTTGATTTTATTAATTTCAAGATCTAGAAAGTAGTAGACATAAAGTTAACTAGAGTATAAATAGAGTGGATACATCAAAGATACAGATAATACTATAATGGCATCTGTTTTCTCATAGTGATACAGAAACTATACTGTTCCAATAGAAGATAACATATATGAACTAGGAAGCACAGGCACTCCATAAAATGATATAGTGTCAACGTTGCATTGTGGACTAGATAAAATGATATAGTGTCAACGTTGCATTGTGGACTAGATAAAATGATATAGTGTCAACGTTGCATTGTGGACTAGAGGTAGGCCTAAACAAACATGAGGTAGGCCTAAACAAACATGGTTGAAGTTTTAGGGTTTGCTTGGATTGAGTGAGTAAAAAAAAAGCAGTGTTAAGTGGGGTTAAGTGAGGGGGAGGGGAGTCAATATATATAACCTTACTTTGATTGGAGGGAGAATTAAGTGAGGTGTGTTTAATAACGCTTGCTTGGTTTGGAGGTTGGGAGGAGGATTAATAAAAATACATTAGTTACCAAAATACCTTATCAACTTCTTCCTTCACTCTTATCAACGATGAGTAATAAAGAATGAGAAAGCAAGAAGAGACATGATACACCTCGACAAAGTCAGAAAAGCTACGGAACAACATATTAAAAGCAAGAAAAATGAAAAAGAAAATCATGATAGTTCGTGTCACGCCCCGACCCGGAATCACCCGAATCATCGTCCTCGCATGGGACGTGATGCCGCACGAGCCTGGAGTTGCGCTCGTGCAAGGCAAGATGACAAGTTCTCAAATGATTATCTTTTGAGTTGATATTCACAACGAAAGGAAAACAGAGTATACGAAACAAATCTCTTTATTGATCTTCAAAATCAGATTACAAAGGCTTTCGATAGCCTAACGGAATTCGCCAGATTGGCTACAATACTCAGGTTCTCTCTTGCCCACAAAGGATTTTGTCGTTCCATACATCATGCCTTATATATCTCGGCCGCATCAATCCTGTCGCGAGTCCGAGCGTCAAGTGATCGCACGCTTCAATACGTTTCGGCATTCCAAGCCTCAACGCGTTCAAGCAACGCTTCGCCGCAAGCAATCCATTCCCTGCACCCTGCATGAAGCTGGTGGGGGATCAGTACGTTCGTCCTCGCGTGTACTGAAGCAAAGATCATCTTTCCAAACCGACATTTTAATATTTAGGTTGAATCATGCAACTTAGCTTATGATCTTGCTATGTTCTCCTTAGGATCAATTTCATGGCATATTCGAAAGCGTAAAGCATGGCAAGCATGTTATCAAATTGAATAGGCAAGCAAGCACACATTCTCGTGTTTGATTCGTGGCGCGACTCTTACTAAGTCGACGCACTCGCCCTTGCACCGACGCAAGGTAAATACGCCTATCAGTTTTCCCTGTCATGTTATAAGTGCTCTCTATTCGGATCCATCGATGCAGGATATACATATACCTTGCACTTCCAAACCCGTCGTCCTTAACTATATGAAGGTCACTAGCTTTTCGGGCTAGAATGGACTTATATTTATCGAATCAAATATGTAAGACGACAATCACTCAGTTGTGGTTGCTAACCACAACCAGAGGACCCCCGAAGTACTCATGTAAGTGGCTTATCACATTCACTAGACAGTCGCTACCCGTCTAGTCGAAGTGCACCAACAATACCGATTATCGCAGTCCCTCCTAGGCCGAACGGTCCCAGCGCCCTGGTGATCACGTTCGAGGGAAGAAACACCCGTGCACGGGCAATAGTCTTTAAGTCCATTTGACCATGCAACGAATCTTATATTTCATACAACCAAGCAAGTTCGCTTATCTCTATTTCAATTGGCACAACGCCCGAATGTTCTCAACGAACGCCCGAAGGCCGTGAACATTTCGAAGGGCACCATGCCACATTATCATCTCGCATTTCTCCATTAACTCTCTATGTTCTTACGTTTCATTCTTCGTTTCAATGTTTCAATGGCATCATGCCTCAACTCAATGCTCGTCAACCGAACGACCCGAAGGTCTCGAACACCTTTCGAGACATTATGTCATATCCGACAGTTCCGCCACATTCATGCCACAACTGTATTCTTTCGCAACGAAGCCATCTTTTATTATCACGTACACGTAGGCACGTTCCGACCGTATTCCGATGTTCTATGACTTAGCATTCAATGTTCGTGGCTTGCGCGCTAGGGCGCTCGCCTATTGTCTTTCAATGTTCTAGCCTTTCTAACTCGTGCGCGAAGGCACGGTATGGTTCGTGCACTAAGGCACTCGCCGAGTACAGTTATCCCATGTTCTTGCGGCTTGCGCACCGAGGCGCTCGCCTTTGCGATATCCAATGTTCCATAGCAACTCGTACGTTTGCCGTACGATTCATTTCAATTGTTCTATCTAGTGTTCGACACGCACTACGTTTATCTCGCTAATAGGTTAACTCAGCATACAATGATATATTTGACTTATCGAATGAAGGAGTAAAAAGAAGTCAATCCTCCCACCTTGAGTCGATACGCCTTCGTCGTTTCGCCGAGCCGATACGGCTCGATTCCCTAACTTTGTTGCACGGCCACTCTCCTGACTTAGCCATTCGAGCACTTCGTGCTTATTGAGTTTGTACGTCCGATTTGCCTTAGCGTGCCAACGCTTCCGTCCGTCGCAAGGCGACGATTTGCTTTCGCGGACCCCTTACTGAATAAGGCAAAAGATCGACCTCTAACATTTTCAGCGTAAACGTATAGCCTGTACATGAAACCAACTAAAATCAATACTTGCATCGATTCGGACTTGCGCCTTGGTCGATTCGATTTCTTAGAATCTTCGAGCCGTCTCAACACACTTATCCTTCGAGGCAACGCGGCGCTTCACATCGATTCACTCGATGCATTCTTTGGGACAAGGCAACTCTTCGCATCGACTTAGTTCGATGCATTCCTCGGGACAACTTAACACTTTGTATCGATTCGCATCGACACGTAATCGGGTCAACGCAACTCTTCGAGTCAACGACTCAGCATAATGCACCGTGCGGAGTGGAGCATTACAGAATATACCACTCAAAACAAGGTTCGTCCCGAACCGAAACCAATACTAAATTTCCAAGGGTTTCATTAGATCGTTCCACGATCTCGTCTCACTATCGTTTGGATCGTACAACTTAGTTTGGAATCATACACATATTTTAGGCGTCCCACCAATATATGCATTTCAGCCAAGCTCAGTTGTAAGATATCGGAACAATGCAAACACGTAACTCTTATTCTCAATTACTTGCCATCTCGTATTCTCGATCGGACTTGGCTCTATTACTTGTTCTTGCAATTCTACCACACATGCATATTGATACATACGCGATTCGCCAACAAAAGTTAAGGCATACGATACGATTCAAAAATCGCATTTCTCACTTTGTGTGTTTCATCGGGACTATCAATTCTACGCGTCGCGTTAAGCCGTCGCGCATCCGATCACAACGAGTCTCCGCAACGCCTTGCGTTCGACGTCACTATCTAACGATTTTCGATGTTTTACTTCGTATCCTATCTCGACATGATTCGCTTTAGTTGACTTGCAAAAGCATCAACATTCAGGACTACGTCCGCTAGGTGACTTACCTAGACACCGTGCTCAGCTTCTTCCGACGCAAGTTTAAATTGACATTGCACAAAGGCCACAATCTATCCGACACAACAGTTTACATCAAGGCGACGGTGCTCAAGACAACGATCGCCTTGACACGAGGTCTTTACGATACGCCTTACGTTCGATTTCCTAACGAGTAGGAATTCACTAGCCAAATTCCCAACTTATCCGTCTTGCCACATCGAACTTAATTTTGATTCACGCAAGCTCAATTGCAAGGTGAATCCGAATCTAACGACATGACTCGTAAGTCATTCTCTTATCGTTCTCTCTCGTGCATCGCACGAATCTCGCAATCGCCTATCCAAATCACTAAGTTCGTTGGTGAATTTCAAGTTCTATCGTCGACCAACATAACCATTCAAATATTCATCCGACGAATACTCAAATCTAACTATGTCATTCTCAATCGAAAGTTGTTCCAACAATTCTCGATCGCCTAGACTTATCGTCAACATGCACCACCTTGTATTTGTTATCGATGCAATCTCATATGCGATATCGCATGGGTCATCTTACGGTCTGCAGCATTCAATTTGATTTGGCAGTCAAGTCTTCTAGGGTCAGCTGCCCCGAAGCTACGCTCGATAATTGTGGATCATCACCGAAGGACAGTTTACTACGAACCATGCTACATCTTATTTCGGAGCCAAATCACGTTCCGACGATTTCTACGCGACTTTCCAATTCCGGACAAAACCATTTCTATCGGCGCAACTGATGCGCAACTATCCTCTGAGTAAAGTCATGCATTGCCGTCGATGATTCCGCAATTTACGAAACATCTACTCGTATCGAGTTCGAGTCTATCTTATTTCGCGGTCGACACACGAGATGCTATACGCATCGAGCAATCGTCGATGACTTATAGTCTCGTCTTTGATAAATCACAAAGTTCATGATCAACCAGTTCGTTTCAATCTCGTATCGTTACTTACAAAATTTCATAGCACGAGGCACACTCTATTTTGTATTCTCACATCGCTTACGTTTCCTTAGTATCGATCTCGATACGCCGTATCCATTTCGATAACGTAAGGTCAACTTTGAATCCGTTTCAACGTCAACTTAACTCGTATCGCATACATTCAAGTTCGCAATGAACTTTTCCATACGCATCGACTCGTCCTCCGATTTGCCGCATCCCGCTATACTTCGATCGCGTAACTGAGTTACCGATTATCCAACATCGAACCCTCAAGTCATACGATCTCGCCCTCTAAGTTTTGCGTGTTTTCAGTCGTACTCAAATGAGTTTCGCCGTAACGTAACCAACTATTTCTTAGGCACGATTACTCGCGTCAACCAACTTTCTGACCGAAATCGCACATCGTGCGATTCGATTACAATTCGCATCGCCCAACATTCTTTATCGAAATCGCAAGTCGTACGGTTCGATTTCAACGTTTCGAGTTTCCTATCCCGTCGATCCGATTGTTGCCTCAAGGCATAATCGTTTCGCTAGTTCCCGTCATTCGACCGACACATAAATTTTCAATCGACGTATCATTCAATGTTACAAATCCCGCCTTACCGTTCTAACCGATCATCGAAGAACACTTGCATCAACATGTCGTCGTACAAATTCTCAATCGAGTCTCGGTGCTATCCCGTCCGTTGCGGACAAACCTTCCGCAATTCTCACAAAATGTCGATGCAATTTATCGCACAAGTGGTATTACATATACCACTCGGAATCGAGCCATTCATACTTCCGTCGCAATGTACTCTTTTCGAACCAACGATCTCTTCCGACTCACGATTTCCGTAGTGATCGTGCTTGATCACAACCGTAACTTTGATTAATCAAAATCCGACGCAACTCGGCCAATGCATTCATTTGCCAACGCAAGTTCGGCGCGCAACCGAACCGATTTCGTTTCTCGATTTATAACTTTTATTTTCTTCCGTTGCATCTTGTGCAAAATTTCATTCTCGATATCCGTTGCACTTCGTGCAGCGATTACTTTGATACGCGTTGCACCACGTGCAAAAATTTTACTTTTTGACATACGTTGCACCACGTGCAATATTTTACTCTCAATACGCATTGCACATCGTGCAACGATTTATTTTCGATATTTACCGCACCTCGTGCTTCGATTTATTCTCGATACGCATTGCACATCGTGCAACATTTCCTTTCCGACATTCAAAGTCAATGCTCAAATCCGTTTCAACACATTCGATATTGACTTACCGCTTTTCATCGCAAACGCACATTCGAAATCGATATGTGAATCCGTTCGACACATTCCATATCAACTTTCATTTCTTTTTAACGCATCGTTTACAATCAACGCGTGGCAATTGCTGCAGCAACATTCCACGACTATCATTGTATCGATGCAACCAACATTTCTCATATCGTTCGTTGTAAACAACGAATATCTCAAACCACAATTTACGACGTGTTGCATCTACGGCAACAAATTCTCAAATTCATATCTCGCAACTTGTTGCACTTGCAGCAACAAACCTTTTCCGACTTTTCCAACTAACACCATGTAATTTCCAAACAACACGCGGCAAAATTACATGATTTGTATTAGACTTATTGTATGGAACATCCAGTGCGGCATCGAGTAGAGTCAAGAGTGATTTCGATTGGTGGTGGGCAACTTTTAGACTGAAATGAAACAAGCGTCCAGAGAAAATTGAGCCTAGTGCTCTGATACCAATTTGTCACGTCCCGACCCGGAATCACCCGAATCATCGTCCTCGCATGGGGCGTGATGCCGCACGAGCCTGGAGTTGCGCTCGTGCAAGGCAAGATGACAAGTTCTCAAATGGTTATCTTTTGAGTTGATATTCACAACGAATGGAAAACAGAGTATACGAAACAAATCTCTTTATTGATCTTCAAAATCAGATTACAAAGGCTTTCGATAGCCTAACGGAATTCGCCAGATTGGCTACAACACTCAGGTTCTCTCTTGTCCACAAAGGATTTTGTCGTTCCATACATCATGCCTTCTATATCTCGGCCGCATCAATCCTGTCGCGAGTCCGAGCGTCAAGTGATCGCACGCTTCAATACGTTTCGGCATTCCAAGCCTCAACGCGTTCAAGCAACGCTTCGCCGCGAGCAATCCATTCCCTGCACCCTGCATGAAGCTGGTGGGGGATCAGTACGTTCGTCCTCGCGTGTACTGAAGCAAAGATCATCTTTCCAAACCGACATTTTAATATTTAGGTTGAATCATGCAACTTAGCTTATGATCTTACTATGTTCTCCTTAGGGTCAATTTCATGGCATATTCGAAAGCGATGTTCTCCTTAGGGTCAATTTCATGGCATATTCGAAAGCGTAAAGCATGGCAAGCATGTTATCAAATTGAATAGGCAAGCTAGCACACATTCTCGTGTTTGATTCGTGGCGCGACTCTTACTAAGTCGACGCACTCGCCCTTGCACCGACGCAAGGTGAATACGCCTATCAGTTTTCCCTGTCATGTTATAAGTGCTCTCTATTCGGATCCATCGATGCAGGATATACATATACCTTGCACTTCCAAACCCGTCGCCCTTAACTATATGAAGGTCACTAGCTTTTCGGGCTAGAATGGACTTATATTTATCGAATCGAATATGTAAGACGACAATCACTCAGTTGTGGTTGCTAACCACAATCAGAGGACCCCCGAAGTACTCGTGTAAGTGGCTTATCACATTCACTAGACAGTCGCTACCCGTCTAGTCGAAGTGCACCAACAATACCGATTATCGCAGTCCCTCCTAGGCCGAACGGTCCCAGCGCCCTGGTGATCACGTTCGAGGGAAGAAACACCCGTGCATGGGCAATAGTCTTTAAGTCCATTTGACCATGCAACGAATCTTATATTTCATACAACCAAGCAAGTTCGCTTATCTCTATTTCAATTGGCACAACGCCCGAATGTTCTCAACGAACGCCCGAAGGCCGTGAACATTTCGAAGGGCACCATGCCGCATTATCATCTCGCATTTCTCCATTAACTCTCTATGTTCTTACGTTTTATTCTTCGTTTCAATGTTTCAATGGCATCATGCCTCAACTCAATGCTCGTCAACCGAACGACCCGAAGGTCTCGAACACCTTTCGAGACATTATGTCATATCCGACAGTTCCGCCACATTCATGCCACAACTGTATTCTTTCGCAACGAAGCCATCTTTTATTATCACGTACACGTAGGCACGCTCCGACCGTATTCCGATGTTCTATGACTTAGCATTCAATATCCGTGGCTTGCGCGCTAGGGCGCTCGCCTATTGTCTTTCAATGTTCTAGCCGTTCTAACTCGTGCGCGAAGGCACGGTATAGTTCGTGCACTAAGGCACTCGCCGAGTACAGTTATCCCATGTTCTTGCTGCTTGCGCACCGAGGCGCTCGCCTTTGCGATATCCAATGTTCCATAGCGACTCGTACGTTTGCCGTACGATTCATTTCAATTGTTCTATCTAGTGTTCGACACGCACTACGTTTATCTCGCTAATAGGTTAACTCAGCATACAATGATATATTTGACTTATCGAATGAAGGAGTAAAAAGAAGTCAATCCTCCCACCTTGAGTCGATACGCCTTCGTCGTTTCGCCGAGCCGATACGGCTCGATTCAACTTTGTTGCACGGCCACTCTCCTGACTTAGCCATTCGAGCACTTCGTGCTTATTGAGTTTGTACATCCGATTTGCCTTAGCGTGCCAACGCTTCCGTCCGTCGCAAGGCGACGATTTGCTTTCGCGGACCCCTTACTGAATAAGGCAAAAGATCGACCTCTAACATTTCAGCGTAAACGTATAGCCTGTACATGAAACCAACTAAAATCAATACTTGCATCGATTCGGACTTGCGCCTTGGTCGATTCGATTTCTTAGAATCTTCGAGCCGTCTCAACGCACTTATCCTTTGAGGCAACGCGGCGCTTCACATCGATTCACTCGATGCATTCTTTGGGGCAAGGCAACTCTTCGCATCGACTTAGTTCGATGCATTCCTCGGGACAACTTAACACTTTGTATCGATTTGCATCGATACGTAATCGGGTCAACGCAACTCTTCGAGTCAACGACTCAGCATAATGCACCGTGCGGAGCGGGGCATTGCAGTTCGTAGGACAAATAAGGGATATTTATGAGTTTTTAAACAAAATCCCTCATTTTCCCTCGTTAATCCCCCAATTTGGGGAATTAAAAAATGGACAAAAGAAGACTAACAAACCCTCATGACTCTCCCTCCCAAACCCCCACTCCATAAAATGATATAGTGTCAACGTTGCATTGTGGACTAAAGGTAGGCCTAAACAAACATGGTTGAAGTTTTAGGGTTTGCTTGGATTGAGTGAGAAAAAAAAAAGCAGTGTTAAGTGAGGGGGAGGGGAGTCAATATATATAACCTTGCTTTGATTGGAGGGAGAATTAAGTGGGTGTGTTTAATAACTCTTGCTTGGTTTGGAGGTTGGGAGGAGGATTAATAAAAATACATTAGTTACCAAAATACCTTATCAACTTCTTCCTTCACTCTTATCAACGATGAGTAATAAACAATGAGAAAGCAAGAAGAGACATGATGCACCTCGACAAAGTCAGAAAAACTACGGAACAAAATGTTGAAAGCAAGAAAAATAGAAAGAAAAAAATCATGATAGTTTATAGGACAAATAAGAGATATTTATGAGTTTTTAAACAAAATATCTCATTTTCCCTCGTTAATCCCCCAATTTGGGGAATTAAAAAATGGACAAAAGAAGACTAACAAACCCTCATGACTCCCCCTCCCAAACCCCCACCCTCAAACCAAACATGGTTTTTCCCACTTACTTTCTCTCACTTGACTCTCTTAACCCTCAATCCAAGTAGACCCTTAAAGAATATAATTTTTGTTAGTGCTATAGGACATAGTCCTTATCAGAGCAGAATAGTAAAAAAGGATTCAAAGAGCCGAACCAAAATTTTGGATAAAGGCCTTGTTGTCTTGTCAATATAGTGGTGTGTCGTACACGTATCAAATAGTTGTAGACTCCATAACACACTAGGACTTGCCAAAATCGGTGTGATATATGTGTGACCATATCGTGCCGTCTAGTACTCATGTACATGCAGCAGGATTTGAATATCACCCAAATAGTTAAACCAGTGCCTATTTTGACTAGCATATACAATTCATATTGAATACAAATTGGGATTGGGCAAAACTATATTAGAACAGAAGTTCACAAAGTATGTTTTGTTACAAGATACAGTTTTAAAGGGTTCACATACTCAGATAATTTGTAGATAGAAATACAAACTTCAAAGGAACAAATACAAATATACATTATTCCATATCGTAAAAACAGGATGCAGATTTGATCCAGCATAAAAAGTTGAGTTTAAATTTTTCGGACTCTCAATGCAAATGTCTGGTTTTCATAGAATGTCTTCAAAAGCATTAAACAAACTGGAGACATTAGTCAATTGCAACTAAAGCCATGTAGAGAATCGGAGATTATGTATCCCAATATTACAATGGAACACATAAAAACTATGTTTCTACAAGATTTTTGAATACAATGCAAAACAAGAAACCTGAGAACGAAGGTAGGTGACAATAATTGAGAAATATAAAGAAGAAAATTGTAATACCAAATTTCTGCTGGAGTCCATCAAAATCCGAAGTTCTAAAGGGCTCAGAAGCAAAAACAATCAAGTGTAACTTAAATAGTTGCAGGAAAATGAAAACAGTATTTAAGCTAAGAGAGCTTAATAGTTAATAATGCTATTGACCACAGGTCTGGAGTGGAAAATGCATGGCTTCCTGACTCAGTCTTGCCATAGAATTTCTAAATTCCATAATATGTGATTCTTTATTGCTGCATCCATCTCAATTTAGTGCAACAATCTACAAATTCAGACAACAACAAAGACTAGATGAAATTATATGATTCACCATCACTTTTCTTACAACTGCAATATATCAACAAAATGTCAGAACTACCCCATTATTCTTTCGACAAAGTACAAGCCTTTCTGGATGGTTTCAATGGAAAGCACACAAAGAAATATGTACCTAATTTCCAATTTAACTAACATAAAAAAGGTTTTACAAAACCCAATTTACACTATGAAACTCGTAAGTGTAAGAAAGAAGAAGAATTAAGTTATGGGAAACCTGATTGGAGCTTCAAGTTTAACCAATCGATAGAGATGAGATCTGGCTAGAAACACAGCTAGGGTGTATGGTGTTGCTTGGAATAACTTAAATATCCAGCCCTCAACCCTTACAACAATTAGGGCATGTTTTGTAAACCATAAGTGGGTGAGGATTTGGATTTGGACTTTCAAGTTGGAAAGCTATGCACTTTCATGTCCCTAGTAATACCAAAGTGTATTTGGTAGGATAAGAAAATTGGGAAGTAGAAAGTGATATAGTGTATTATAGTAAAAGTGAATGGTAATTAATTTACATAATAAATTAACATAATCGTTAAATACTACTAGTAATAAATACTAAGAAATTTTTATTTCTAACATAATATTAGCCTAATTATATGATAATGCTAAATAATTATCTTATTAAATGGATAATTGTCATGTAAATAACTAATTACTTATTTATTTATGTTAGTTAATAATGAATAACAACTTGATACTAATAAGGAATCAAGGATAAAAACCAATAAGACAATAGATTTATTATTTATTTATTTATTAAGTTAATAATTAGTAAATTGTTAATTAATTAGTTTTTTAATTAATTAATTAGCATAATAATTTTAATAATTTATCATCTTAGTTAATGAACACTAATTAAAAAATATTGGTTAACTACTACTAATTAGACATCTTAATCATTAAGTTAGTACAACTTTGACCAACATTCTCGTTGAATAATTGTTTAACTAATTAATTGTCGTTGAATAATTGTTTAACTAATTAATATAATTAATAATCATTACAAAAAGATCAAACTATGGATTTCATGGATTTAGCTCAAATCCATGAGAAAGTGCAAATCCAGCCACAGTTACCAAGCCCTTATAGACTTTTGGCGTGGAGGGAGGACCTTTAACATGGTATCAAAACAACCCATGTTAAAACCTAACGTGGAGCCAATTGTAAGATGATTTGAAAAAGAATACGTTGATGTGTGAATCCAGCTCTCAACACACAATTGGTAGGCATTTCAGCCTGCAGGGGCATGTTGGAATAACTTAACATCTGACCCTCAACCATCAACCCTAACTACTACCCATGTTTTGGGTAGTACCACGGTCCTTAGGAGTGTTCAACGAGTCAATGAGTGACAATTGAGAACTCTAGATTTTCCAAAATAAGAGAAGTACAAACTTCTAAGCTATAACTGGATTTGCAAAAAAGGAAAGCGACGACAATGGTTAATCTTTTCCTTGTGTCTCTGCATTTCTCCTTTAATTTTCAAACAATATTGTCCAACAACCTTTTCAAAAAATATTTATGGAGTTTTTTCAGAAAGAGAGGAAGAAGGTTTAACATGACACTTATGTTGCATTATTGGAGAGGTACAGCAAACCTAAAATGAAAATAACATCTAAATATGTGATCTTAATTAGAAGGAAAAAAAAAATCATGCTTCAAATACAAAGTTCAGCAAGAACTGAGCAAAATCCTAACATTCTGGATTTCACGAACTTGGGGAATTATTGGACACTAAATTAAACAAGTGAATTTAGCTACCGGAGATTTTGGACTTCCATTGTCAGCCAGAGCTAACCAGACTTCAGAATATAAAGGCCTGCGGAGTTTGGATGAACCCAACCCTACATTGACAGCCCTAAATCCAACATCTAACCCCCCATATTACAATCAAGATGTTTAAAGATGCTACATTTCCGGATACATTACCAAAAAGAATCCAGGAAACATATAATCAAAATGTTCAAAGATTCTACATTTCTAGATACATTACCAAAAAGAATCCAGGAAACATATAGCTGCCAATAATTGAACGTTGAAAATTAGGGATTTCAAAGGGTTTTATAGAAACATTGAAAATGATTTCTAAACCGAACTATGCACCAAAATCTCGGAATTAAATCGTTCTTTATACAAAATACTAACTATTCAAAGAGTTCTATAACAAGATCAAAAAAGAAGTAGGTTTCCCAAAAGAACAAAATCGAAAATTAAGGGCATATCGGAGTGTTCAAGTAAACCCTAGATCTGCACACACAAGAAAAAGAAAAGAAAAAAAGCAAACTTTAGGGTTCCGCATTTGATTCCAGTAACAGCGACGCAAAATTAATCAATAAAAAATCATTAGAAATTGAAAAAGAAAAATAAGCTTGGAGAAAAAGCTTACTTTTGTTTTCTCGGAGGTGATTGGGAGGAAGAAAGAAAGAAGATCGTTTCACCATTGAAGGGCTCCTTATGGTTAGGGCTTGCTACCTGGTCGGGTCAGATGCGGTAGCTGGTCGGGTCAGATGCCGTAGTGAATAAACACAGACCCGGATGCGTAATTTCACGTATCCGAATGTCCCATACTCAAATCCACATATTTCACTACAAACTATTATAAAAAGGTTAATTCTAAGGACACATCTATTTTTTTTACTTGAGACTAGTACAAAAAATTTAAAAATATTACAAGTTTGTCATTCAATTTCTTTACTTGGGCTAGCCAAAAAAAAAACTATAAATATCAATTTTTCTTTTTCTTTTCCTCTCTCCCTCTACTCTTTTCTTCTCTCCCTCAACATTTCTAGGTCATAGAATTAAACCCTAGCCCAAATTTCTCCTCAACTTACATTTTGTGAAGATTGTGGGTAAAAATTCTAGTAAAAGTTTCATCAACTTCTACCGTCATTTGGTATGTCATCGAATTAATATATGTTTAGAGTTTCCAACATTAATTACACATATAAATATGAAATAATACGTGTTTAATGTAGAAAAAATGAACATGGAAGAATTCGGGTCATCAAATGTACTAGACTCTCGTCCCGCTACGTCCGAAGAACACATCGATATTTCGGAAGCACTCTTGGTAACTAAATTTTTACTTTTTGTCGGATGAAAGTCAGATTTGTGACAGAGAGGACTGCGAAAACTTTGGCAGTCCATCATTGAATTAGGACTGCCACACAGTTGATAGTCATGTGTTAGAACTGGACTGTCAACTTTGTGGCAGTCCTTTATATTCTAAGGACTGCCAAGGGGACTGCAGTCCTGTATATTCCAAGGACTGCCTCACTGTCTGCAGTCCTATTTATTTGCAGCAGTGTTCACATTTGTGCAGTTGTATAGTTTTAGTAACTTTAAGTTCTATTGTAGGACTTGTCATCTTCCGAGATTGCGGTACCTCCTCCAATTGTCGTCGATGTAGACAATTTATTCTTGACCGATATTTGGTTTGAATCAAGCGAAGGAGTGCTACATTGGTGCCGAGAAGTTGGACGGAAAAACAATATAGTTTTTGTGAAATCCAGATCGGTCCGAAACCGCTCGGATCGACAAACTGTGGCGGTTGGATGTGAAAGAGGTGGTGTTTCAGAAGCCATAAGAAAGATACAGTTATCGAAAGTAAAGTTTCAAAAAAAAATGTTGGAACGAGAAAATGTGGTTGTCCATTCACGATCCATATTAGAAACGTAGAAGAAGCGAAGTGGACAGTCGAAGTCAAGAATAGAATGCACAACCATGAGAATGCCGAAACACTATTGGGTCATCCGTATGTCGGACAGTTGAACAATACGGAGAAGAAGATAGTCGAAAACTTGTCCACTTTCGGAGTTGCACCGAGACAAATATATTCCGTCATACGACAAGAAGATGAGAAGAACAAGTCAACAATGAAGTTAATATACTGAAGTAACGAGTAGGCAACTCTAGAGGGGGTGAATTGAGTTTGTGTCAATAATGACCAATTAAAATTAACTCTATGCTAAGTCCAGAAGCAACTATATAATCAGAGAGTAATAATGCGAAAAATATAAAAGTTTAGAAGAGCACACGCAAACACAGCGATATAACCTGGTTTCCCTAGTGGAGGACTAGTCCAGGCCTGAGAACTCTAGTTCAGGATTGAAATCCATTATTTGTGAAATAGGGTACACACGTGTCTTTACTCAGAAGAGCACGCCAACTTCTTGAAACTTCGCAGAGGCGAAACTTGAAAATTTTCAATTGACTTCTTTTCAACTCTTGCACAAAACTTCTAGCTGAATCGTACTGAGCACCTTGGGGCTAAAAAAGTTTTGTGGCTAGTAGATTGGAAGAGCAAGACTTAGAATGTATAAGGCTTAGAAGATTGAGAGATGATTTGAAATGAGAGAAATCAAGCCCAATTTATACTAGTCAGGGGAGGCAGAGTTCGGCTAGAATTATGTCCCAAATATTCAAAATTCGAACGTTGGACAGCTCGTAGCAGGGTGTTCATGTTGCTAATTGTTAGGGGGCAGAGTTCGGCCCGAGTTCTGCCTTAGGCAGAGTTCAGCCCGAACTTAGTCTTCCTCAGACCAGAAGTTCTAAATGGGCTAGAGTGGTTTGGTTTGGTTTAGGGATTGTTTTGTTTTGTATGGTGGAGCTTGGAGAAGTATGCCTAGGGGTTGAGATGACTCGGTGCGACTCAACGTACATTTTTCTCGACTCAATAAGTTGAAAAATTACAGACTAAGAACAAATACATTTGCAATATAACAGCTTTGTTGATGACGTCTGACTTGAACTTGGTACGTTGTATTGGATCGTAGATGATGTCATGTCTTGAACTTGACGTGTCGTATTGGATCATATAAGTTATCATTTTGTTAATTCTCTAAATCAGGTTGACTGTAATCCAGTTTGGGTCAACAATCTCTTCCATTTTGATAATTGACAAAGTAATATTTGTATGTCTCAATATTCATACCTGGACACATGTTGAAGGAGATAAAATAATTTGTACGTATGAAGTGGCTCCCCGGCAAATAGATATTTCCATTTCCGTCCTGATACAAAGTTCTTATCCAAGCACACCACAATGCATATCACATCATATACATTATAACATCAAATATCTATTATTCTTCCCCTTTGTCACTTAGCAAAATATTGCATAGCTCCTCCTTAAAGAGACAAAAGATAGACAAACTGAAGAGAGCAAGCACACAACTTTAACCATAACCAAACGTTTAATAGAGAACACTAGCAGTTTTGATAATCCATCATGAGAAACTCGCAGTCATACATATCAAATGAAATAAGAAACACAGCAAAAATATAACTAAAGTGCATAAAATGAAACTACAAAGCAGAGACATAACTAGAGTGTATCAGCAGCATCATAAAGTAGTATACCACAACCATCATAGAGCAGATAGTCTAAAATTAGAAAAATAGTTGATTTTATTGGCCATAAAATAAGTAGAACATGCGACAGACTTGTGAATCATTATTCAGTATATGTGAATCGTCTCAGATTAGCTGTAGGGGTCGGTTCCCAGCTAGCGGTAGTCTGAAGACACTTGGCACTGTGTCACTTAGGCTTTCATGCCTGGTTGACAGAAGGACCATTTCGGCTTATACCCAAAATAATACAACATATACGAATTTTGATTTAACAAGTATTTGTCAGGTACAATTTATTATATGGCATTTTCATCCAAGATTCCTAATTCTCGGCGAAGAAAGTTGAAACGCTCTTCGGCAAGTGGTTTTAGTGAAAAAAATCTGCTAGCTGATGATCAGTGTCAATAAATTTTAAATTAATATTGCCTTGCAATTGATGATCTCTTAGAAAGTAGTGTCAAATTTCTATATGCTTAGTGCGTGAGTGACATATTGGGTTCTTTGTCAAGTTAATAGTACTAGTATTATCATAGAATATAGGAATGTGCTGAAAAGATAAATTATAGTCTGCTAGGGTTTGCTTCATCCATAAAATCTGAGCACAACAATGTCCTGCGGCTATGTATTCAGCTTCTATTGTAGATAGTACGACAGAGTTTTGCTTCTTGCTAAACCAAGAGACTAAAGCTTTGCCTAATAAATGAAACGTGACATTGGTACTTTTACGGTCGACTTTGCATCCAGCAAAATCAGCATCCGAATAACCGAGTAGGTCAAAAGATGTGGTTTTGGGATACCACAAGCCCACTGTAACAGTGCCTTTAAGGTATCGAAAGATACGCTTAACTACGGTCATGTGTGATTCCTTAGGGTTGGCTTGATATCGAGCACATAGGCAAACGCTAAACATTATATCGGGACGACTAGCAGTTAAATAGAGTAGACTACCAATTATACCTCGATACTTGCGTTGGTCGACTGGTTTGTCGCTATCATCAGGTTCTAGTTTGTAGTAGCCATCGGAGTACTGATTGGTTTGATGTTGTCAAGATCAAATTTCTTCAGCATGTCCTTTGTATACTTTGATTGACTGATGAAAACTCCTTATGAGTTTTGTTTGACTTACAATCCAAGGAAGTAGTTAAGCTCCCCCATCATGCTCATCTCAAACTCATTCTGTATACACTTGGTAAATTCTTGGCATAATACCTCATTAGTAGACCCAAAGATGATGTCATCTACATAAATTTGCACTAATAGAATTGTATCATCAATTGATTTTAAAGAGTGTCGTGTCAATCTTCCCTTTTGAAAAGCCCTTTTCAAGTAAGAAAGTGCTTAGGCGTTCATACCAAGCTCGAGGGGCTTGTTTGAGGCCATAAAGAGCTTTCTTAAGCTTGAAAACATGATCAGGAAACTTATAGTTTTCAAAACTAGGTGGTTGCTTTACGAAAACTTTTTCTTTAATAAAACCATTTAGAAAAGCACTTTTAACATCCATTTGAAAAAGTTTAAAATTTTGAAAATTTGTAAAGGCACAAAGCATGCGGATTGATTCAAGTTATGCAACAGGAGCATACGTTTCATCGTAGTCGATACTTTCCTCTTGGTTGTATCCTTGAGCTACGAGACGTGCTTTGTTATATGTGACTGAACCGTCCTCATTAACTTTATTATGAAAAACCCATCGAGTACCAATGATCGAATGATCAGCAGGTTTAGGAACAAGTTCCTAAACCTGATTTCTTTCGAATTGATTGAGTTCCTCTTGCATTGCAGATATCCAAAATTTATCAAAAAATGCTTCTAAAATATTTTTAGGTTCTATTTGAGAAATAAAAGCAGTGCTAGCTATAGAATCTCTAACGGATGAACGAGTGCTTACTCCTCTTGATACCTTACCTATTACCAAGTTTATGAATGTTCTGGTGTGAAGCGAAACTTCTTTGGTGAGCTATCCAGAGAACTAGTTCTAGATGATGTATTCTCAGGGGTAGGAATTATTGATTTGATATGAACATCATCGTCGTCATCAAGAACAGCTGTTGAACTATTATTCTCATCAAAAGTAACATTAGCAGATTCTTCAACCATCATGGAGCGTTTGTTTAACACTCTCTATCCTTTACTCTTGGCAGCATAACCAAGAAAAATACCTTCGTCAGCTTTGGCATCAAATTTGCCTAAGTTGTCTTTGGTATTCAGGATAAAGCAGCGACAACCGAACACTCTAAAATAAGAAATAGTTGGGGTTCTACCAAACCAAATTTCATAGGTAGTTTTTTTCGAAATATGTCGAATCAAAACCTATTCAAGACATGGCATGATGTACTTACAGCTTCTGTCCAAAATATTTTGGAAGTAAAATTTGATTTACATGACTCTGGCCATATCGCCAAGAGCTCTATTCTTCCGCTCCACAACACCATTTTGTTGGGGAGTTCTAGGACACAAAAATTCATGATTAAAACCATTTGAATCACAAAACTTTTTAAAATCAGAGTTTTCGAATTTGCCGCCACGGTCACTTCGAATTCGAGTAATCATGAAGCCTTTTTCGTTTTGTACCTTTTTAGCAAAAATTTCGAAAACGGAAATAGTATCACTTTTGTTTAAAAGAAAGAAAACCCAAGTAAAGCGAGAAAATCATCAACAATCACAAAGGTGTAGAGTTTTCCACCAAGACTGGCTACTCTACTAGGACCGAACAAATCCATATGAAGAAGTTGCAAGGGTCTAATAGTACTTACAAAGTTGATGGATTTAAAAGAGGATTTAGTCGCCTTTTTTTCACATTCGACACATATTGTATCCTTTTTGAAAGTGGTATCTAGTAGTCCTTTTACTAGTTTCTTGGTTGACAGTCTTGCATGTCCAAGACGCATATGCCATAATAGTCTTTCTTCCTTGTGAGCGTAGAGGCATCTTCCTACATTGTTAGTATCTTTCGAGAGATAGAATATATAGATGTTATCTTCCCTTATCCCTTCAAAAGCTATGTCTCCAGTTGATATATCATATATAGAGCATTTAGTTTTTCCAAAGTTAATATCATATCCATTGTCAGCAAGATGACTAATGCTGAGCAAGTTATGCTTTAACTCTGTTACAAAACAGACATCTTTAATGACAGAAAATGGAGAATTACCAATAGTACTGTTACCTATGATATAAGCTTTTAGATTATTACCGAAGGATACATATCTTTCTTTTTTCATCGATAGTGTTGCAAAAAGATTTGCATTTTCAGTCATATGTCGCGAGCACCCACTATCGAGATTCTATTTGCTTCTAGAAGCTGAAGGAAGGTCCACCTACACCACGAGTAGATATGACCTTTGGTACCCAAATTCTTGAGGGTCCTGAAAAGTTAGTCTTCGGTGCCCATGCATATAAGTTTAAATCAACTAATCTTCTGAATCTATATTGTGGTGAAGTGTGTCCATACTTACCACAGTAGTGACATGTAGAATGATGTCTATATGTAGGTGATTGACGTGTTGCATGAGAGTATGTGTACATAAAAGCGTATTTGTGTGCATCATGTGTATGTGTGTTTTTCCTATGTCGTATATTCTTGTGTCTCATGTGAGTGCTGTGACTATGAGACTGAGTTTGAGGTTGAATAACCTGTTTGCCTAGACTGATCTCTAATCTTTTAGAGGCAGTATACATTTTATCATATTTAGCAGTCAAGGCACTAATTCTTATAGCTGCAGTATTATACTTCTTTTTCTCTTCCGTGAGCTCTTTGTTGAGTACGGTAAGATCATGTGTTTGTTTCTCAATACGAGATTCAGCATTGTGTATGTCACGCCCCAGAACCAGAATACTGGAGAGCGGGGACAGACATAGCCAGCTACGTATATTGAAATGGGAACCACCTCGATATACGGTCACGGCTGTCTAGAAATATGAGGGTTTACTACAAGCCAACAGTCTCTTATGGTCAAGCCTACTGTCTCAATCTCAAGCAAATAATATAATTATAAGATGTTTGACCACCAAATATACAATAAAAGGCGTCCCAAATATTACATATCAGCTGATCATGAAGCTAGTCGTACAAAATGCTAGGACTAGCAAGAGTTAAGTCATACATGATCAACCCTAGAATTTGTTAATCATGTTTACATCCCGTAGGCAGACAGTAAGTAAAGTGCATCGAGCTAACAGGTGCTCGTCGGCTAAACGCCTCAAAAGAATAGTTTTACAATAGAGTGAGCGAAACAAAATAGAAAAAACCCACTCGTAGCCCGGGTTCCTTCTAGTCGCCACCATTGGGCTGGAAGCTTGGTAGATCCTCGAGAGCTGCTCCGAAATCTGGCCACACAAAACCAGCTGGGTCAACCCCAGAAAGAGCAAGTGCCACAAGGGGGCCACGAAATAAGAACAAAAGCCAGCAATTAGCACAAGAAAATCTAATATTAAAACTAGAATTTACGAAAACATGCCAGGATGATAAACGACGAGATAACTATGAAACTATTCTGATAGCCAGGTTACAACCCGTAAACCAAACAAGGACCGGGGTTGTAACCCTTCGTCTGAACAGAACTTGGTTTCCACCATTTATCGGCAAGATAATAATGCAAGAAATCAAGACAGGGAGCAATCTTGTACTGGATCAAGACATGGCTAAACTGGTTATACCTCATTCAATCAATCACGGCCAAGCAGATACTACGGCTTACTACTTTAACTAACTAGGGTTATCACAGGCCTAATTACTAACAAGATGCAGTGAGATTATTCCACAGCCACAAGCCCTGCAGACCATCCAGGTTACCCAGGTCGAAAATTAGGGGTTGAATTCAGGTGGGTACATTGCCCGAGGGACAAATGTACCCTTAGGTGACTTAGAGGGTGCAACACGCGACGGTGTGCTGGAAATGTGCCCTACTCGACGGCAGGCTACAGATCCCAAGAGCGCCCAGGTAACGGGATTACCCGTAGCTGTGTCATCTCTTCATGACTACTGTGTTATTCTAGTTATCAACCTTAATCCATTTTAGTAGGTACTCCTGACCGTGGTACTCAGGAGTCCCATCCTAGACATAATGCAAGATAGGACAAATGGATTTAACAAGCAAGCAAGAAAGAACCACCCACGGTGTCAAGGCAGGTCAAGTTAAATTAGCCGTCGCAACAGCATTAAGTTATCAAGATAAATCATGTCAGGGTACTTGTCAAGAGTGTGCCACGACGGGCCACTATCATGTCAGGTTGGTCATGTCAGGAGTGTACCACTACGGGTTACTGTCGTGTTATGCTAGTTCCTTGTCATACCATGGCGTGTACAATAGTCATTCCAAACATATTAAGTAAAATCAAGTTCATGACAAAAGGCGTAAGGATATAAAATGGGCGTAAAATATCTAATAAAATATCAATATACAGGGCTATAGAAGAGCCAAGCTTAAAGAAATAAGACCCAACTCCAAGAGCCAATGGGTTAAGCAAGGGGTCAGGGGAGCAACGTACGCGAAAAGTTACGCACGCATGAGAGCTGCGTACGCAAAAGTCACGCTCGCAGGAGAGCTGCGTACGCGAAAAGTCACACACGCCAGAGAGCAGCGTAGGTGAAAAGTCACGCACGCTACAGAACAGCGTAGGTGAAAAGTCACGCACGCTTCAGAGAGCAGCGTAGGTGAAAAGTCACGCACGCTTCAGAGAGCAGCGTAGGTGAAAAGTCACGCACGCTTCAGAGAGCAGCGTAGGTGAAAAGTCACGCACGCCAGAGAGGGCTGCGTACATGCAAAAGCACGCAAGCAGGGAGCTGCGTACGTACAAAAGCACGCAAATAGAGAGCTGCGTACGCATAAAAACATGCACGCAGGGTCTGGGTCTTCTTCTCCATGGCTGAGAAGAAGCTCCAATGGCTCCAAGACTTCAAAGCATCACAACTTGGCCATCCGAACTCCAAATCCAGATTTCCAAAGTTCTAACCAGGGTGGAATTGAACTCTCTTCCACATGGAAGCATCAAAACCCATAAAAATCTAACTTAAATAGATCAAAACCATGCAAAACCGAAAATAGGAAAAACTTAGATCTAGAGCAATGGAGACTCCAAATCACAAAATGTTAAGTTCTAATGTTGATCACCATGTCCTAAACTAGCAAATGGACAAATAAAAGTGGGTTCTCATATGGTGGCAAGATGCACTTGCCTATGGAGAGGAAGGAGAAGAGAGTTGTGTAGAGGAAGGAAGAAGAAGAAGATGGAGAAATAAATAAGAGAATAAAGAGGAGAGAGAAAAGTAGGTGGAGTTTTAATGGTGGAGGTTGTGGTATGTTGAGGGTGGAGTGTAGGTTAGGGTGTTCCAATGCATAATAAACCAAACCAACCCAATCCAATTAAAACCGAGCCATGCCAAAACCCAAATACAAGAAATACCAAAATTCTACAAGTTGAGAAAAATAAAAATATATGCCAAAATCCAGATAAGAGTATAAATACGAAATACGGGAAATACGGGAAATGAGGGTGACAACTCTACCCACCTTAAAAGAATTCCGTCCTCGGAATTTAATCAAGGAGCTAGAGATTGTCGCGACAAGCTACATTAAGCACAGGCAAGTTACACTAAGCAATTCAATCATACAATCATACAATGCAAGCAAGGAAGGGAAAACGTAAGGCATAAGAAAGACATTATACCTCACGAGTCAAACAGGTAGGGATATCGCGATCGGATGTCGTCCTCACGCTCCCACGTTGACTCACCTAGAGAGTGATGACCCCAAGCAACACGGACTAATTTAATAGTCTTGTTCTTGAGTGTCTTCTCCCTCCGGTCCAATATAGACACGAGCCTCTCCTCATACGAAAGGTTGGTACCAACAACCAATTCCGAATGGTCTAGGATATGGCTCGGGTCCGGAATATATCGTCATAATTGGGACACATGGAATACATCATGCACCTCATTTAGCGACGGCGGAAGAACGAGACGATAGGATACATCTCCTACTCGCTCTAGAATATCGAACGGCCTTATATACCTAGGACTAAGCTTTCCCCGTACGCCGAAGCGAATGACGCCGCGGTTAGGCGAGATCCTAAGGAATACATGGTCGCCGACAGCAAATTCTAAGGGACGCCGATGAGCATCGGCCCAATGGCGCTGGCGGTCCTGGGCAACTCGGAGGTGATCTCTGACCTTCCCGACCACTTCAACCGTCTGGGAAATCAATTCGGGTCCGAGCATCTGCCTCTCCCCGACATCGTCCTATGCTAGCGGAGATCTGCACTTTCTGCCATAAAGAGCCTCGAAAGGTGCCATCTGGATACTGGCCTGATAACTGTTATTGTACGAGAATTTCACCAGGTGCAGATGATTCTCCCATGAACTACCGAAGTCAAGGGTACAGGATCTCAACATATCTTCAAGAGTCTGGATTGTGCGCTCTGATTGACCATCCGTCTACGGATGATAAGCTGAGCTGAATTGAAGGCGAGTCCCCAAACTCTTCTGCAAGCTGTGCTAAAAGTGTGATGTGAATCTTGAATCCCTGTCCGAGGTGATGCTGACTGGCACACCGTGAAGCCTGACGATCTGCCTGAGATAAATCTCTGCTAATTGCGCCGTCGACTGTCCAACTCTGAATGGAAGAAAGTGTGCCACCTTGGTAAGCCTGTCCACAATTACCCAAATAGCATCTCTGCTGGCCGGAGATCTGGGCAATCCGGTCACGAAATCCATGGTTATATGCTCCCATTTCCATTCTGGGATCGGTAAGGGTTGAAGAAGTCCAGCGGGCCTCTGATGTTCAGCTTTAACCTGTTGGCAAACCAAACCAAACATCGAGAGACAAACCGGGCTATCTCCCTCTTCATGCCATTCCACCAGAAGTGCTGACGAATATCACGGTACATCTTCGTACCACCCGGATGAATAGAATATTGTGAACTGTGGGCTTCTGCCATGACTTCCTGTCTGATATCTCCACTGGGTACACAAAGACGAGTGCCGTGCCGAAGTGTACCGTCTTTATGAATACATAACTCTGGACTTTTTCCTGCTTCACACTCTGCTCTGAGTCGCTGGATCTTAGAATTTGTTGACTGCGCCACCCGGATTCTCTCAACTATGCTGGACCGAACCTGTAGGCTGGCCATCAATGCCACGCTGGTTGGAAGAACCACTTCAATTCCTATCTTCTGAAGATCTGCCAATAATTCTGGTTGCGCCGTCAGGAGATAAACTCCGGCTCTCCTGCTCAATGCATCTGCTACAACGTTGGCCTTCCCGGAATGATACTGCAAATCCACATCATAGTCTACCAATAGCTCGAGCCATCTTCTCTGTCGCATATTAAGGTCCTTCTGGGTGAAAACATACTTCAGGCTCTTATGATCAGTAAAGATCTCCACTCTATCTCCGTACAAGTAGTGTCTCCACAACTTCAAAGCAAATACTACTGCCGCCAATTCTAAGTCATGGGTCGGGTAATTCTTCTCATGATCACATAGTTGACGTGACGCATAAGATATTACCTTCCCATGTTGTATCAAGACACACCCCAATCCTCTGCCTGAAGCGTCGCAATAAACCGTGAATCCTCCGGTCCCATCTGGAAGGGTGAGAATGGGAGCCGTTATCAAACCTTGCTTCAACTTCTCAAATGATTCCTGACACTCTGCTGTCCAAACGAACGGCACATCCTTGCGGGTCAACTGGGTCATCGGCGCTGAAATCCTTGTGAAATCTGAAACGAACCGCCGGTAGTAGCCGGCCAATCCAAGGAAGCTGCGAACCTCTGCCACTGAGCTGGGTACCGGCCATGACTCGATAGCCACAATCTTCTGGAGATCCACTTCCACTCCTCCTCGGGTAATAATGTGACCCAAGTATGAAATGCTATCGAGCCAGAACTCGCATTTACTGAACTTGGCATACAACTGATGCTCCCTAAGCGTCTGGAGGACGACTATGAGATGCTGCTCATGCTCTGCTTCACTCTTGCTGTAGACCAAGATGTCATCTAGGAACACGATCACAAATTGATCCAAGTAAGGCATAAAAATGTGATTCATGAGGTCCATGAATACGGCCGGTGCATTGGTCGCTCCAAAGGACATAACAAGGAACTCCCAATGTTTGTACCTCGATCTGAATGCTGTCTTCGGGATGTCCTGCTCTCTGACTCTGATCTGGTGGTATCCTGACCGCAAGTCTATCTTCGAGAACACTGAAGCCCCTTTGAGTTGATCAAACAAGTCATCTATCCTCGGAAGAGGGTATCTGTTCTTGATTGTCACCGAATTCAAGGTACGATAATCAACATATAGCCTGGACGTACCATCCTTCTTTTTCACAAGAAGCATCGGGGCTCCCCAAGGCGATCCACTTGCATGGATGAATCCCTTGGTCCTCAGTTCTTCAATCATATTGTATAAAATTTCCAACTCTGAAGGCGCCATTCTGTAGACTCGCTCTGATACTGGTGTTGTCCCGGGAATCAAGTCTATAGTGAACTCAATCTTCCGCTCCGACGGCATCCCTGAAAGCTCCTCTGGAAAGACATCTGGAAACTCTTCAACTATCCGGGGTAACTGCACTGCTGATACTGCCATCCGCAATGCTGGGGAAGATGGCTCCACTGTGCCTCTGGAAAACGAAAACTCTGGCTCGCCGGGGATACTAAAGACAACTCTGCCAACATGGCAGTCTATCCTAGCATACTGGTTCCTCAACCAATCCATGCCTAGTACTACATCATAGTCTGCCATAGGAAACTCTATGAATCTAGCGGGAAACTCCCTACCGCTAACTACGATCCGACACGAGAAAAACACTTGATCTACTCCCACAAGACCATTACCAGTAAGTATATTGAGCCTCACTGATAATGACTCGGGCTCCAATCCTATCCGTGTCGCGAATCGTGCAGACATAAATGAATGCGATGCACCAGAATCAAATAATACAGACGCTGGAGAGGAGTTGACGAGAATAGTACCTGCCACAACCTCACCTGGTGCAACTTCTTCTTCCATAGCCATCATCATGGCCTGACCTTGTCCCCTGGCTGCTGGTCCCCTCTGCTGAAAACCTCTCTGCCTATTCTGGGTCTGAGCTTGGGCTTGTGCATACTGCTGAGGGTGTTGTTGCTGGAATGCCTGAGACTGAGGCGACAAGGGCCTCGAAGACTGATACTGCTGCTGCTGAACTGGTGCTGGGGCCGGTCCTCTCAACGAAGAGCTAGAAGGGTTGGATGCTGATGAACCACCCCTATTCGGGCAAGCCCCTATCCTATGATCTGCTGCTCCACAAGTCAGGCACAATCCCTGCGTCCTGCGACAGTCTTCCACCACATGCCCTGGCTTTCCGCAATGAGAACATCCCTATCGCGGAAGTCTGCTTCTGCTTCTGCTGCTGCGGGTACATCGGGGTCGAATGCTGAACCGACGTTACTGAGGCCGCCCGCCTCGGAGTTCCAATGGTCAACCCCCTAACTGCCGGGGCTGGAGCTGATGATTGCTGCATCTGGCTATGGGATCGCTTCCTACTTCCGGTCCTATCCACGATCCTCTGGGAGGTGTACTCATGCCTCCTAGCTGCTCTCAAGACTGTATCGAACGTCTGGTGCTCGAACTGCTCAACCGCCAACAAGATCTCCAAATGCAGCCCCTGCTGGAACCACTGGGCCCTATCAAACTCGGTCGCCACCAAGGTGGGGGCAAACCTACTGAGCCTAGAAAACTCCGATGCATAACTGTCGAGTGTTCTGCCTCCTTGCTTCAAGTTGGTAAATCTGGTCTGCAGGTCGTACCGAGCCACAGCATCGAAATACTTCGTCTGGAATCTCTCTCTAAACACTGCCCAAGCAATGGATGCCACTAATCCCATGGCTTGCACTGCCCACCAACTGCGAGCCAAGTCCAACAACTGCAGGCGTACTACCGCCACCTTCTCATTCTCGGGTGTCCTAGCTGCTTCCAGAATCACCTCGGTATTCTGAAGCCATGCGTCCGCGGCAATCGCATCCTCGGTGCCGTTGAAAAAAGGAGAGTTCAATCGCTTGAAGCTGTTCGCCGCCTGGTTCCCTGGATGTCCGCCTCGGGTCAAAGCATCTTGAACTGTCTGGTGCAGGGCGTTACTTCGATGATCTTGGGAAGCTATCAAGGTTCTGATGAGGCCTACTAAGGGACCATCATCTGGCTCTGCGGGCTGGACGGGCCGAACTGGTGACTCTCCTCCAGTAGGTATCACTCTGGAGGCGACTCCGGAATGCTGGGCTTGATCTCCAGGTTGCTGCTGGTCCACGGGAGGTGCTCCTCCTTGCTGATCGGCAGGGTCAGGTACAGTGCCGCTGAGGAAGATGACACAGGGAAATAATAAGGAAGAACCAGGACAGATCAACGATACAAGCATGCAATCAGGACAAGAATTTCAGGGAATTGAAAATACGGGCGGAGATCAAGGACGAATACTGATTGAGACATCTATTCAGTAAACCCTCACATTTCTTGATTGACAAGACCTGCATGGGCCACCACTTAAACCATGTCACGCCCCAGAACCAGAATACTGGAGGGCGGGGGCAGACATAGCCAGCTACGTATATTGAAATGGGAACCACCTCGATATACGGTCACGGCTATCTAGAAATATGAGGGTTTACTACAAGCCAACAGTCTCTTATGGTCAAGCCTACTGTCTCAATCTCAAACAAATAATATAATTACAAGATGTTTGACCACCAAATATACAATAAAAGGCGTCCCAAATATTACATATCAGCTGATCATGAAGTTAGTCGTACAAAATGCTAGGACTAGCAAGAGTTAAGTCATACATGATCAACCCTAGGATTTGTTAATCATGTTTACAGCCCGTAGGCAGACAGTAAGTAAAGTGCATCGAGCTAACAGGTGCTCGTCGGCTAAACGCCTCAAAAGAATAGTTTTACAATAGAGTGAGCGAAACAAAATAGAAAAAATCCACTCGTAGCCCGGGTTCCTACTAGTCGCCACCATTGGGCTGGAATCTTGGTAGATCCTCGGGAGCTGCTCCGAAATCTGGCCACACAAAACCAGCTGGGTCAACCCCAGAAAGAGCAAGTGCCACAAGGGGGCCACGAAATAAGAACAAAAGCCAGCAATTAGCACAAGAAAATCTAATATTAAAACTAGAATTTACGAAAATATGCCAGGATGATAAACGACGAGATAACCATGGAACTATTTCGATAGCCAAGTTACAACCCGTAAACCAAACAAGGACCGGGGTTGTAACCCTTCGTCTGAACAGAACTTGGTTTCCACCATTTATCGGCAAGATAATAATGTAAGAAATCAAGACAGGGAGCAATCTTGTACTGGATCAAGACATGGCTAAACTGGTTATACCTCATTCAATCAATCACGGCCAAGCAGATACTACGGCTTACTACTTTAACTAACTAGGGTTATCACAGGCCTAATTACTAACAAGATGCAGTGAGATTGTTCTACAGCCACAAGCCCTGCAGACCATCCAGGTTACCCAGGTCGAAAATTAGGGGTTGAATTCAGGTGGGTACATTGCCCGAGGGACAAATGTACCCTTAGGTGACTTAGAGGGTGCAACACGCGACGGTGTGCTGGAAATGTGCCCTACTCGACGGCAGGCTACAGATCCCAAGAGCGCCCAGGTAACGGGATTGCCCGTAGCTGTGTCATCTCTTCATGACTACTGTGTTATTCTAGTTATCAACCTTAATCCATTTTAGTAGGTACTCCTGACCGTGGTACTCAGGAGTCCCATCCTAGACATGATGCAAGACAGGACTAAATGGATTTAACAAGCAAGCAAGAAAGAACCACCCACGGTGTCAAGGCAGGTCAAGTTAAATTAGCCGTCGCAACAGCATTAAGTTATCAAGATAAATCATGTCAGGGTACTTGTCAAGAGTGCGCCACGACGGGCCACTATCATGTCAGATTGGTCATGTCAGGAGTGTACCACTACGGGTCACTATCGTGTTATGCTAGTTCCTTGTCATACCATGGCGTGTACAATAGTCATTCCAAACATATTAAGTAAAATCAAGTTCATAACAAAAGGCGTAAGGATATAAAATGGGCGTAAAATATCTAATAAAATATTAATATACAGGGCTATAGAAGAGCCAAGCTTAAAGAAATAAGACCACAACTCCAAGAGCCAATGGGTTAAGCAAGGGGTCAGGGGAGCAGCGTACGCGAAAAGTCACGCACGCATGAGAGCTGCGTACGCAAAAGTCACACTCGCAGGAGAGCTGCGTACGCGAAAAGTCACGCACGCCAGAGAGCAGCATAGGTGAAAAGTCACGCATGCTACAGAGCAGCGTAGGTGAAAAGTCACGCACGCTTCAGAGAGCAGCGTAGGTGAAAAGTCACGCACGCTTCAGAGAGCAGCGTAGGTAAAAAGTCACGCACGCTTCAGAGAGCAGCGTAGGTGAAAAGTTACGTACGCTTCAGAGAGCAACGTAGGTGAAAAGTTATGCATGCTTCAGAGAGCAGTGTAGGTGAAAAGTCACACACGCTTCAGAGAGCAGCGTAGGTGAAAAGTCATGCACGCCAGAGAGGGCTGCGTACATGCAAAAGCACGCAAGCAGGGAGCTGCGTACGCGCAAAAGCACGCAAGCAGAGAGCTGCGTACGCGTAAAAACACGCACGCAGGGTCTGGATCTTCTTCTCCATGGCTGAGAAGAAGCTCTAATGGCTCCAAGACTTCAAAGCATCACAACTTGGCCATCCGAACTCCAAATCCAGATTTCCAAAGTTCTAACCAGGGTGGAATTGAACTCTCTTCCACATGGAAGCATCAAAACCCATAAAAATCCAACTTAAATAGATCAAAACCATGCAAAACTGAAAATAGAAAAAACTTAGATCTAGAGCAATGGAGACTCCAAATCACAAAATGCTAAGTTCTAATGTTGATCACCATGTCCTAAACTAGTAAATGGATAAATAAAAGTGGGTTCTCATGTGGTGGCAAGATGCACTTGCCTATGGAGAGGAAGGAGAAGAGAGTTGTGTAGAGGAAGGAAGAAGAAGAAGATGGAGAAATAAATGAGAGAATAAAGAGGAGAGAGAAAAGTAGGTAGAGTTTTAATGGTGGAGGTTGTGGTATGTTGAGGGTGGGGTGTAGGTTAGGGTGTTTCAATGCATAATAAACCAAACCAAACCAACCTAATCCAATCCAATTAAAACTGAGCCATACCAAAACCCAAATACAAGAAATACCAAAATTCTACAAGTTGAAAAAAATAAAAATACATGCCAAAATCTAGATACGAGTATAAATACGAAATACGGGAAATACGGAAAATGAGGGTGACAGTGTAAGCTTAATTTAAGCTTGGATAATTTCTTAGTGTTATTAGTGGGAGATGTGTCTCTAACATTATCAAGCAAGCATGATAGTCTATGAATCTTAAATTCATGAGTCTTGATCTTATCCTTTGTATGTTTATACTTGCTAAGTAACTTATTGTGATCTTCAAGTAAGTCACTAAAAGCATCTCCAAGTTCATCAAAAGAAAAGTCATCAAGTGGATCATTTGTTACCTTGTCGAATGTTGCCATTAGGTAGACGTTTGCAGTATCTTGGGGAGTGTCCTCTTCTTCTTCTGAGTCACTGGCTTCGCTTTTGTGATAGATGCTTATGTTGGCATACTTTCGAAAGGATGACCTCTTGTATGATCTGTCATATCGGCTCACTTTCTTTGCTGCAGGACAGTCTTTCTTGACATGCCCCATCTTCTTACAGCCGAAACAAATAGGCTCTTCATCGTCGTCTTTATGTTGTTCCTTCTTCCTTTGATTGAAACGTAGAAGCTTTTTGAAGTTACGAACCATGAGCGCTTGATCATCACCATCGGAGTCATCATCGTCTGTTTCATCTGGAGCAGTCTTTCGACGATGAGCTCTTAGAGCAATTTTTTTCTTTGGAGCAGATTCATCAAAGTCTTTGAGGTCGAGCTCATGCATCATTAGTTTGTCCACCAGAGTTTTCAGAGACATGGTTGTGAGATCATTATCTTCGATGATTGTCGTAGCTTTGGGGTTCCAGTTCTTCGTTAGTCCCCTTAGCACCTTACGTATCTTCTTATGGTTGGAGTAGTCCTTACCGAGGGAAGATAGAGGGTTGACAATGTTGAGGAATCTAGTGATCATTTGTTTGATCGTCTCATTGGGCTTCATCTTGAATGCTTCATACTCCTGTGTTAGCCGACTGATTTTTGATTCCTTGACTTGAGTGGTTCCTTTATTAGTCACTTCTAGAAGCTTCCATACTTCGTGGAAAGTGGAATACGTAGATACCCTATTGAATTCAGTCCTGTCTATAGCACAAAAGAGAGCATTAATAGCCCTAGCATCTAGACTAGCCTATTTTTTTTCTTAATTAGTGTATTTGTCATGGGGGTTCTCTATAAGATTCCCTTTAACAACAATTCTAGCAGGCTTCATATAACCATCTGTGACTATGGTCCATAAGTCAAAGTCTAAAGATTTCAGATAGAAACTCATTCGTGTCTTCCAGTAGGTGTAGTTGGTTCCATCAAATAGGGGTGGCCTATTAGTGGACTATCCTTCACCATAGTTGGTGAAAATGGGTTGTGTGGTTGCCATGGATCAGCTCTTAGGATGTTAATCCTTTATCAAGAGACTAGAGCTCTGATACCAATTGAAGTAATGTATAGACAACTCTAGAGAGGGTAAATAGATTTTATGTCAATAATGACCAATTAAATATTAACTCTATGCTAAGTCCATAAGCAACTATATAATCAGAGAGTAATACTGCAAAAAAATAAGAGTTTAGAAGAGCACACACAAACACAACGATATAACCTGGTTTCCCTCGTGGAGGACTAGTTCAGGCCTGAGAACTCTAGCTTAGGATTAAAATCTACTATTTGTGAAATAGGATACACACGTGCCTTTACTCAGAAGAGCACACCAACTTTTTAAAACTTCGTAGAGGCGAAACTTGAAATTTTCCAAGTGACTTCTTTTCAACTCTTGCACAGAACTTCTAGCTGAATTGCACTGAGCACCTTGGGGCTTAGGAAGATTTGTGGCTAGTAGATTGGAAGAGTAATACTTAGAATGTATAAGGCTTAGAAGATTGAGAGTGAGAGATGATTTGAAATAAGAGAAATCAGGCCCTATTTATACTAGTCAGTGTAGGCAGAGTTCGGCCTGAATTCTATCCCAAATATTCAAAAATTTGAATGTTGGACAGCTTGTAGCAGGGTGTTCCTAAAAATGACGTTGCTAATTTTTAGGGGCTAGAGTTCGGCCCGAGTTCTGCCTTAGGCAGAGTTCAGCCCGAACTCTGTCTTCCTCAGACCAGAAGTTCTAAATGTGCTAGAGTGGTTTGGCTTGGTTCAGGGATTGTTTTGTTTTGTATGGTGGAGCTTGGAGAAGTATGTCTAGGGGTTAAGATGACTCAGTGCGACTCAACGTACATTTTTCTAGACTCAATAAATTGAAAAATTACAGACCGAGAACAAATACATTTACAATGTAACAGCTTTGTTGACGACGTCTGTCTTGAACTTGATACGTTGTATTAGATCGTAGATGATGTCCTATCATGAACTTGATGTGTCGTATTGGATCATATCAGTTATCATTTTGTTAATTCTTTAAATCAGGTTGACTGTGATCCAGTTTGGGTCAACATATACAATGTCCTATCTTCTTCGAACGCCATTCAGACGAAATCAAGAATGGCGATGCAAGAAGTGCTGAAGTTGCTTGTCGATAATCATTATGTTGAGTACCATAGAAGACATCCCCAGAGTAATGAAGTACTTTCACTTTTGGGCTCATCCCGATTGTACACATTTGGCTAGATCTTTTGCCGACGTGTTAGTTCTTGATTGCACGTACAAGACCAATATGTTCAAGATACCTCTCTTTCATGTTGTCGGCTTCACCTCTACTTGAAAAACATTTTCAGTTGCTTTTTGCTTCATTAAGAGTGAAAAACTTGAAGACTACACATGGGCATTGGAGAAGTTTAAAACACTTTACACTGGTCATAGAGAGCCGTATGTTCTTGTTACCGATAGAGAGTATATCCTAATTAATGCTATTCGCATTGTGTTTCCTCAAGCGGATACATTGCTAGGCACTTGGCATGTCAATCGTAATATTCAATTCCAATGTAAGTTGAAGTTCGGGAAGGTGGATGGAAAACTTGACATGGAAATTTTTAAAGAATTCTATAATTACTGGAATTGTGTATTGCGAGCATGTACGAAAGACATTTACGCCGCCGCATGGTACTTGTTAAAGAAAAAGTGGGAGGCGAGGGAGCCGACATGCATTTCTTACATCAAAGATACATGGCTTGAACCACATAAAGAACATTTCGTCTTAGCATGGACGAATATGGTGAAGTATTACGGCATGATAACTACCAACCGTGTCGAAGGAGCACACTCAATATTAAAGAGGCATCTAAGGTCATCTCTCAGCAACTTTGTCTCGGTTTGGCAAGCTATACATCTATCGGTAGACCAGACGGTGAACGAAATTAAGGCATCATTTGAGATGAGCTTAAATATTGTCAAGCATGAGCATAGAAAGGAAGCCCTCTTGGATGCTTTAATGCGTGTTATATCTCACAAGACGTTGGCATTAATATTTGATGAGATTGATAGGTCAAAGTTTGTCGGGTTTGATCCCCAGGTTTGTGGCTATGTACATCGACATACACTGGGCCTCCCTTATGCACATGAGATTAATGAATATCGTCGTCAATCCATTCCTATTCCAGTAGGTGCTGTCGATGAACGTTGGAGGCAGTTGTCTATAATGCCCGTGGTAAAGAGGGACGTTGATTTCTTCTCTTTGCCACAAGTGAAACTTCTTCACGCAAAGTGGTGTGTCTCAGTAGGAGCGGAGCGGGAGTGTATTGAGCTTAAAATCGAAGAAATTGCATGTTCGGTGACTACTAGAATGCATGAGCCATCCGTTGTTTCCAAACCTAAGCATAGGCCTCAAACAAGAATGAGTAGTTCTATCATGACCCGCACCCACTTTTTGGGATAAGAGTACGTGTCCAAGCTAGCCTACGCCGCAGTGTCGGCGGTAGAATGCTGTCAAGGCCATGATAAAACAAATGCTCAAAAAATAACTTTTATTGCTCATTCACATTGCTAAACTTTTACAAGATATACATTTAAAGAAGTACAATATTCTTGCAATATAGAAATGACTACAACTCATCTATTTAGCTAATCTCTAGGTTTTGGCCTACAAGTACACCTGTCTTTCCAATGCTAAGCGTGCTCGCGGCTAACCTGAAAAATGTTGGGTTACCCAGTCAGGATGGAACGAGTACAATTTATTGAGTACAGTTCCAATATATGAAAATGAATATAAAATAGAGATTAGCTTTCAAATATATGATTTGAAAATAAATAAATAAATAAAGACAAAAGAAAACTACACAGAAAGTTGGACAGTAAATGAAATAACAAACGAAAATACTCTCTAACTGACTGAAGTACCTTTGATATGTGATCGATCTAGGGACAATTACACGACACTGTCTACGATGTCTGCTTTGCAATAATAAATCACTGTCTACGATGTCTACTTTACAGTAATATAATACTGTCTACGATGTCTACTTTACAATAATAAATCACAGTCCGATGTCTTCTTTGTAATAATAAATCACTGTCTACGATGTCTACTTTGCAATAATATAACACTGTCTACGATGTCTACTTTACAATAATAAATCACTGTCTACGATGTCTACACTGTATAAGGTCAGATCACACATCCTTGGTACTTCTCCTTTCCGACACGACAAAATATGACAAAACATAAGAATGACGAGAACCACATATCTAATGACTAACAATGAGATATAGCAATAATCAATATCGAAAACAAACAATAAAATGTACTCGCCTGGGTCCTTAGCTGGTGAAACCGATAATACCATTGCGTCCAAGATAGTCTGATCGGCATGGGTCCATAGGTAGAAGTTTGGAATTCGCAAGAGGATAGAAAATGATTAGTCACGATCATGATTTATAATAGAAAGGAAATTTCATAAAATAGATATATACCTACTTTAAAATATTTATACATTTTTATTATATAAAACTAATTTTGGGTAATTATTTTATTATATTAGAAATTTTATTTTACTAACCAAAATAATCTAGGTAAATAATTGTAATGTATAAATATTTGGCTTTTAGGTTAAAACTATAACTTAGATAGAAAATGCTACGATAATCTTTTTAGGGCCAAAACCTATTCTAAAATACTATAAAATATAATTATTTAGCTTCGGAATCCAGTTTGAAATTTACGTATACTGTCAAATACAAAATTATGATTGCAAAACAATAATTTCTAAGAACATAATTATAACTGATAGCTACTATGATAATACCAATATTAATCATATATATATATATATATATCTATATCTATCTCTCTCTCTCTCTCTCTCTCTCTCTCTCTCTCTCTCTATATATATATATATATATATATATATATATATATATATATATATATATATATATATATATATATATATATATATATATATATATATATAGAAAAAAAAAATATATATATATATAGAAAAAATATATATATATATATATAGAAAAAAAAAATATATATATATATATATATATATATATATATGTATATATATATATATATTATAATTACTAATATCTATATATATATATATATATATATATATATATATATATATATATATATTATAATTACTAATATCTAAATTATCAGTATGAACATATATATATATATATATATATATATATATATATATATATATATATATATATATATGTTCATACTGATAATTTAGATATTAGTAATTATAATATATATATATATATATATATATATATATATATATATATATATATATATATATATATAACTATCTTAACATATTCATACTGACAATTTAGATATTAGTAATTATAATAATGAAAAATACAATTAAACAACAAATAGTTACATATGTTGCAACACTGTTGTTCCATTCGTTTACTCATTACAATAAAAGAATCAAATGGAAATAAAAATGGACAAACCAACACATTGTTCTCTCTTCCCCCTCGTTTCCCGAGGACTATCAAATCAAAACCAGCTGTTCTCTTTTGGAAGATAAAATAGTGTCAAACTAATTAAGACAAAAGAAAATGAAACAAAGGAAGGAGCTCAGACTTCCTTTCCTTTTCGAGAAATATGAAGAGGAGGATAAAGAAGTTGCGGGTGCTCACCTAGGCTGGGTTGCTCGTCACGGTGATGCGGTGGCGGTGGAGGGGCATCGCGGAGAAGGCGGAGGCTAGGGCTCAGCGGAGAGGCGCTCGAGTTCACACTACACATCAGAGATCGCGGAGGATCGCCGGTGCAGGCGGCGTTGTGGTTCGATCTCGACGCGACCCCAGGAAAAGGTCGTCGATCGACGTCAGCTTGCTTGCGACGACGTTGGGAGGACTCGAGATCGGCCACCCCGCGCGCTGGCGGTCGGGAGCACCACGCGTTGGGCGGAGCTCAGCGTCGGAAACCGTGGCACGGTGGCGACACTGATCGCGAAGCCACCGGACGAGGAGAAGTCGCCCATGCGGCACGGCTGCAGGCACGGTCTGGTTTGGCGAAGGAGCACCGCGAGGTGGTGTGCGCCTTTGCGAGGGTAATCAGGCGACACTCGGTAGGTTAGTCGAGGGCTATATTCTGTTTTGATTTTTGTATAGCTGCTGGTTTCGTGTCTGATTTGTTTGGACACAAAGAAGTTAATCGTGTTCCGGGTATCGGACACGAGGAATTCGTATATTGTAATAATGTAACTAGAATGGGCGGATGTGGTGGGCACGACCACCTGGTCACGAATTTGTGTTGTGTAAATAGGAGGCTGGGTGGTGATGACGGATGGCAGGGACGTGGGTTGGATCGGACAGGGAGACGGAGAGGGTGTAGGTGGTTATGAAGTTGCTTGATGGTTGGGAATCTTTGGGGGTGGTAGCAGGTGACCGAAAGCGAGCACACGGCTGCGGGGTGTGGTCGACTGTGGTGTGGATGATGTCGGTCATGGTGGTGATGGTGTTGGAGGCGATACGGGGAGGTTGCCGCGGTGAGCAACTGCAGGATCGGCAAAACGGACGCATGGTTGTTGGGATGGCTCTGTTGGTTTGATGATGGGTATATATGTAGATTGGAAGAAAGTTATGAGGAAGGGCCTCCCTAGTACAATAAGAACGAGAATCCTATTAGCTATGATTTCCCTTTAATTTAAATAAAAAGATATCCAAAGCCCATTTAATCTAATCACAATCTGTTAATGGATAATAGTAATAACTTAAATGCACACTCAAATGCCAACTAATAATATTTTATATTATTAGAATACTAAAAATGTATTTTATAAATCCAATTTTTATTTAAAGCAAAACTTTGATAAATTCTTATTAAGGAATTAGTTATTCTACAATACCGATATAACTTTTTATCAAAAGGGCCATTAATAATTTTTATAGTTTTAGAAAATAACTATTCAAATGATAGCCCAAAATATTACAACTACATATTAATCTAGATGATAGACTCAAGCCCAGTAATAACCTTAAGACGAAACATAAGCAACCAAAAGGTGTATATATAATATTTTTAAATCCGTAACCCTTTATATGTACCAACCCATAATAATTATTTAAAATATACTTTATTCAGAAATATTTAGATATACATATATATACCAAACCAAATATAAGGCTTAACGTCCATAACTCAACTTATTAGAAAAACTAAAACCCTTATATGACATTCCATTACTCATTTAGCCCAACTCATTTTACTATACTACATAAATAAACCCATTTATATATAATCCAAGGACTTTAAAATCTCATTAAGAGAACCTAAAGGGAACCAAAATATAACACCCTTCAACTAAATAATTATACATAAAAATATATGAAACCCAAATCAGTTTGAAATGATAGAAATTAACATTAATACGTTTCATAGGTTATTTATCTCAAAACACAAAAAGAAAAAGAAATGTAGAATAAATAAAAGTAATTTTGAAAAATTCAGAAAGAGGGGTTACAAATCTACCCACCTTAAGAATAAATTCGTCCTCGAATTTAAGGACTAGACGAACTTGGTCGATCGAAAAATATTGCTCAAAAGCATGGAAAGGAAGTGAAAAGGGTTTAATAAGAACATTGATGGCTTGGTGTTGGGTTCTTAGGCTATAAGCTTGAATCCTAATTTACTCTAAAATGTTCTAAAAAATTCGACACAAAAGCTAACAATAACCTCAAGGGCAATTCATCATTCGAAGACGCCACTCTCCTTAGGTAATATTTCTTCCTCGAATTTCAAAGGGCATGAGTTGGTAAGAATATAATCAAGAAAGTGACTTGATCAATGATCAAAACGGGTTAGATCGTGATAGAATTGAACTTTAAGAAAAGATATCACGTGGCACCGTTAGAGTATAGTCAAAATGGGTCTAGTCATAACGACCAAGGATATAATTGAAATAGGGTTAGCTAAACAAGAAAAAGAGTCGTTAGACATGATTAACTACTGATGGAAAACTTATGTTCGAAGTTTCGGGGGAAAACTTATATACATCTTAGATTTCAACAAAGCTAACTCGGAATAGAGATATGGATAATAGATCATGTTAGGCTCAAACTCCATGGGTAAATATTGACTTTTAGAGGAATGACTTAGTACAACAATTGGAAATTAATAAGCAATAAGGATCGTACGATGTGACGATGTTAGAGAAAGCAGAATAAAAATTTGCACAAATAATCAAGATAGGAACATGTAAGTATCTATCATATCAGTCCCAATTCTTGGAAATATAAAGATTGATTAGGAAAATCTTTGAAGACAGAAGAAGTATAAATATTATAATCCCATTTTGTGGATACCCAATGATAGAGGAAAACTTTAAGGAAATGACTAACTTGAGATTCATATTTGGACAACAATTTAGAAATAAAAAAAGGTAATTCCTCTAGGCAAAATAAGATATAAATAAACAACTCGGACTTAGGATATGGTAATAGTTAGAAAGAGCAGATCAATTGATCAAGGTTGGGTTCTAGGAAGTCCTAACTTATCAAGCAAATAGTCTATCAACCCTAGCTTCTACCTTCCAATGCAAAAGTGTTTTCTTCTATGAAAAATTCCTTACGTCCTCTAATGGGGTTAGAATTCAATAAATCCCAACCTAAATCATATGGCCTATGTAGTAATCATAACTACCCATTAGTAAAATTAAATTAGGGACTCCTAGTCCTAGTCATTCTCCTAAAATCAAATTACTCCAATTTGTGAATGAGCATTTCCTAGTCGCAGGCTCGCAATAGTATGACTAACTTAAGTACTATCACGAGTTCACAATCTTTTGCGAAAATAGACCTGCATGGGCCACCAAAAAAACTTGACACGACCCACACCGGCTTTTTGGGATACGAGTACATGTCCAAGCCAGCCTACGCCGTATTGTTGGCGGTAGAACGCTGTCAAGGCCATGATAAAACAAATGCTCAAAAGATAACTTTTATTGCTCATTCATATTGCTAAACTTTTACAAGATATACATTTAAAGAAGTACAATATTCTTGCAATATGAAAATGACTACAACTCATCTATCTACCTAATCTCTAGGCTTTAGCCTGCAAGTACACCCGTCTTTCCAGTGCTAATTGCATAGTCGCGACTAACCTGAAAAATATTGGATTACCCAGTCAGGATGGAACGAGTACAATTCATTGAGTGCAGTTCCAATATATAAAAATGACTATAAAACAGAGATTAGCCTTTAAATATATGATTTGAAAATAAATAAAGAAAGACAGAAGAAAACTACACAGAAAGTTGGACAGTAAATGAAATAACAAAAGAAAATACTCTCTAACTGACTGAAGTACCTTTGATATGTGATCGGTCTAGGGACAATTACACAACACTGTCTATGATGTCTACTTTGTAATAATAAATCACTGTCTATGATGTCTACTTTGCAGTAATATAACACTGTCTACGATATCTACTTTGTAATAATAAATCACTGTCTAGATGTCTACTTTGCAATAATAAATCACTGTCTATGATGTCTACTTTGCAATAATATAACACTATCTACGATGTCTACTTTGTAATAATAAATCACTGTCTATGATGACTACACTGTATAAGGTCAGATCACACATCCTTGGTACTTTTCCTTCCCGACACAACAAAATATGACAAAACATAAGAATGCCGAGAACCACATATCTAATGACTAACAATGGGATATAACAACAATCAATATCGAAAACAAACAACAAAATGTAATCCCTTGGGTCCTTAGCTGGGGAAACCGATAATACCATTGTGGCTAAGATAGTCTGATCGGCATGGGTCCATAGGTAGAAGTTTAGAATTCGCAAAAGGATAAAAAATGATTAGTTACGATCATGATTTATAATAGAAAGGAAATTTCATAAAATAGATATATAACTACTTTAAAATATTTATACATTTTTATTATTTAAAACTATTTTTGGGTAATTATTTTATTATATTGGAAATTTTATTTTACTAACCAAAATAATCTAGGTAAATAATTGTAATGTATAAAAATTTGGATTTTTAGGTTAAAACTATAACTTAGATAGAAAATGCTACGATAATCTTTTAGGGCCAAAAACTATTCTAAAATACTATAAATATAATTATTTAGCTTCGGAATCCAGTTTGAAATTTATGTATACTGTCAAATACAAAATATGATTGCAAAACAATAATTTTTAAGAACATAATTATAATTGATAGCTACTAGCTATAATAATACCAATATTAATACTATATATATTTTTTTTTTAATACTATATATATATATATATATATATATATATATATATATATATATTATATATATATATATATATATATATATATATATATAGTATTAATATATATATATATATATATATATATATATATATATATATATATATATATATATATAAATATATATATATATATATATATATATATATATATATATATATCAATATTAATACTATATATATATATATAATATATATATGTGTGTGTGTGTGTGTGTGTATGTATGTATTGTATTTCAAAAACTTATACTATCTTAACATATTCATACTGACAATTTAGATATTAGTAACTGTAAAACCCCTAAATTTTTACTGTATTTTTTATTATTAAATTTGGTACTGATTTAAAATTTTGTTTTGTACGCCGCGCACGAAATTTTATTTTTCGTAGTTGCTCGTCGAGACCGAATATGTGCGAGCGTACATATTTTATAAAATTTTTTTTTTCTATTTTATTATACACTTTCAAAATAGTATATAATTATTATTCTTGCTATAAAAGACCTTTTGTTTTTAGCAGTTATTAATCATAAATAATATTTTATTGTATACTAGGAAAAGCATAATCATGTATGTATTATTCGTGCATACATATATTTCATAATTATTTATTAGTCTATTTTAAAATAAAAATATAATTTTCGAGATTTATTAATATTAATAATTTATTATTCAAAAAGATATTTAAAAATATTTGTTATTTTCGAAATTATTATTATTGGTATTTTGAAAAATATATTTGGAAGTTATTGTGGCCATTTAAATCTTGATTTGATTTTTGGGATTTATTTAAATAGTTAAATAATTGAAAATTTGATTTATTGATTTGATTTTAAACTAAGGGAATTAAATTAGATTTAGTTGGATTTGGATTTGAATTTGATTTGATTGATTTTAAATTAATACATGAATTATCTAATTTGGGTTTTAAAAATCCTAATCCCTATCTTAATGGGAATTTTCACATCCTGTAAATAGGCAGGTACTCCTCCAATTTTTATCATCCACCAAATCGTCTCCACAAATTATTCCACCATAAATAGGTGTGCCTCGTGTCGGTGTTCCATCCATCCTCGTGTCAGCCGTGACGGCCTCGGGTCCGACCCCGGGTGTCTTCCACTATCCTTATTTTTTACATGTACATCGTCTTCTTTGTGTCCGACATACCGGACACGTACACCAAATCTTTCCAACCTAATCTCCGTGTCCGACACTTGGACACGATTCCTAATCCCTAATCCTAACCCAAACCCAAAATCCTAATTTGGCCAGTCAGCTACCAACCACCGGGATTCTTTCGAGCTCTTCCCTGACCGCAACATCGTCTCCACCACCAGCCCCTCTCGGCCAACACACCGCACATCCATCCCGGTCGACCCACGGCTCCCAACCAGCCACCACCACAGCATACCGCTGACACCACCACCACGTCCAATCCCCAAAACATACCATAACCAACACAAGAAAGAAAGGAAATTAAACGACCACACCACTCACCTGCCGTCGACCCCGACCCGGCGAGTAGACCGCGTCCTCCGCCCGTACGCAGCCCCGCTCCTCCGCGTAACCCGCTGGAACCCCCATCCTCAGCCTCTCCGCCGGTCCGCCGTGATCCACCAGCCACGGCACCGGAAACCCCATCCCGAGCTTCCCCGCCGGCGTCGCCCACCAGCCTCCCGATCCTCTCCGAGTCCTCCGCCGTGCCACAGACCTTCGCTTCCCTCTACCGCCGGAGCCGACCATCATCCGTCCGTTGACCCGCCCTAGCCAAGAAACCCTCGCCGCGCCATCCTTTTTCCATCCGCCGTCGCCGTGGCTACGCCCTGCGTCGGCGAGTGAGCCGCACAGCCTCCGCCCCTTCTTCTTTCCAACACCTCCTCTCTC
>JANAVB010036695.1:0-48040 GCA_029216955.1 Iris pallida | reverse complement strand
GTCCCTGAAATATATGCATTTCAGCCAAGGCTCGTGAGTCGTGTCTCCACAATTTGAACCATTCTATCAACCAGATCAATCGTACCAATACTAACTCCCGAAACAGGGACGTCTTGCCTAACTGCTAGGCTATTTCTCCAGGCTAAAGTCATCCGTCAGTATTGGAATCAGAGTTCCCAAACAATAATATCAACACTGACCCCAATCCTAAGGTCAAACCAAAGCTGATAGTACGGGATTTTCTACCCAAGCTCGCATCACTACGATTTCTAAACATCGAGCATATATTCTCCTATTCGCACTTGCAACACTTAGTCCAAGGGGCCTGAGTCATTCAGCAAAGCCATCCTATTATAAGTTTGCATTAACTAAATTTCTCTGCATATTATCATACGTCCAAACTAGCAATTTGCATAGTCTATCTCTTTCAACATATTTAGTATAATCCACCTATCTATCCAAGTCAAGTACACCACGAGACGATTTATCACTAAATCATAATTCTCATTTCATATTTCCTAAGTCGTTTACCACAATTCACGTATTCGATCACAAGGTCGTCTAGCATAGCATATGTCACGACCCAATCTCACGTAAGTCCGATTCATCCACACTGGACATGAAATCACCACGTATTCTTGCAGAATAATCATTCTCATCAGGATGTAACTCTTGCTTTGAGTCTAGACTAATTCATTCTCGATACGCAGATTGGATCTATTCAATTCTCAAATTCACTTAATCGTTAATCACAAGTCCGACCAATCCTCGAATTCACCTTCGCATCAAACTACAAGTCGAAGCAATCCAAATTGCCACGCCTTAATCTCCCGAGTTCGATCATTCCCGCTGAACATGAATCACCATGTCAGCGCTCAAGCGAAACGATCGTCCCAAATCCGACGTGACACATATGCGAGACTGGAGTTGCACTTGCGCAAGACAAGAACGTCGACATTGTGGTTATCGTCGAAGCAATCAAGATACTTTTCACTCAAACATTCATTTCTATTAAATTCTCCAAGCATAGCATCTATCAAAATAATAACACTTTACACGATTGTCATTCCCCGAAGTAGAGTACCCCCGAGTTATCGCACATCGATCTTTGATACGCCTCAATACCATCGATGATATGCATAACCTGACGATATTTTTTTGCAACGAATTTCGAGTCATGCAACTGATGCTATCATCCGAACTGGATATACCACAATCTTCTCAATATTCAAGATCAAAATTCGATCAATAATCTCCAAACTATTCACATGATCTAATTCATTCAAATCCGAAATCACGTATATTCATTCGTCTATCTTAAGTCATCGAGCAACGTATTTCCTCAATTGGCATCATTCTTTGCTAACTCAATCCATCGAGCAACATCAATTCCGATCCTTAGTTATTTTCAAATATTCGAATCATTTCCAAGCACCCTATTATCCAATCGTGCTAACTTTTCGTATACGATTCACGTCAATTTCCTTGATCGAGTCATCCGTTCGTACCCTTAACTTTTCTTCGATTCAGTTTTACCTACTCAATTATTTTTTTTGCATTAAGTACTTGCGCAATCTCAATCCCGTGTGCGGCATTTCTATTTCGTACGAATCAACTCGTCAAAATACTCAAGATTACAACTTACTCAATGATACTCGATCTAAGGCTTGCGTTTAGCACCGTACTTGCTAATAGACTCGTTGGCATCCCGTATCCTCAATCGATCGACATCCCCGAGGCTATCCCATACACCACTCAGGGATGAAGTCATTCAACAAATCCTCGAAACAAGTTTTTTGAATCGACCGATTTGTCACCCCCAGTTTTCAGAAACAGGAGTATTTTTGTCATTTTGCATTTTGAATATTTTTAAAATTTATTTTATTATTTATGATATTATTTTGGGGTTGAAATTTATTTTATTTATGATATTGTTTTGGGGTTATTTGAGTCAGGTTCGAATTTCAACTCAATCTGACTTGAAACGGGGACCCGGGGGGTAGTTTGACTCTAGTGTGTAATGACTCGCTCCGCCCTAGCGGAAACGTCGATTCAAACGGCAAGTGTAACGACTCAAGCGAGCCGTCGACTCGAAGAGTTGCGTCGACCCGATGAAGTATCGATGCGAATCGATGCAAGACTTACAATGGCCCGTCAAAGATGAATCCAGACTTAGACTATCAAAGGCGCGCTCGGAGTATCGCTCGGCCGATGCGAACATCGCTAAGGTGGGTGGCTCCGATGAACCCGTCTTTGCTTAGCCTAGACACATAACAATACGGACACTATCACGAAAATCGCTAGGCGATAACCCCGCGCATGCTAATAAATGAATGACTCAACGCACCTAGCTAAGGGAATAATCCCATCTTGCATGCTTGTATAGAATATGGAAAAGAACATGGAAAATACGAGAACTCTCGCACCGTGCTCCACGCTCGTGCTAAGGCACAAGCTTACGTTCAAGTCCCTTATAGCGTCCAACAATGAAACAATGAATGGGTTACAACAATGTAATGGGAAGACTATCAATATAGTCGTTCCGAGTAGAGTATAGCAACATTGAAAGGCTATGGGACCGATGGGTCGCCAAGGCGACTCCCGCACAAGGAGTTGCGTAATGTATGAATGAAAGAGTAAACGAATAAGTGAATGAATGAATCAACGAATGAATGACAAGTGAAAGAAAGAATGAATAAAAGATAAGAAGGACAGAAATGGTTAGCGACAGGTATGACGGGCACGTGCAACGGGGCTCGCTACCCGCGCTGCACGGACGCCAACCTGGTCGATAACGCATTAAGGCTAAGGGTTAGCCTACGGCTCAGAGACAGCCGTTAAGTTAAAAGACAAGTTAATACGAAATGGTCGTGGACAAACGGCGGGCGAGGGGTGGCGATGCCGTGGCCGTGAAGAAAAGGGATTTCCGCGGCATGATCAAAGTGTGAAGGACTTGCCGGTCCGGACGGAAATCAAAGTTTGGCTTACGTACAGGCCTGAGTGCGGGCTTGGCCACCAGGGGACGTAAGGCCGGGTATTTCAAAAGACTATCAGGGTGTACCAAGCCGCACGCCATGATAGGTGAGAAATTACCACAGTGGAAGACATGTCCAAATTGGCTTGTGATGCCAGCGACCGATGCATGTAGATTAAGTGGGCTTTGCTGGTGGCGATCCACGTGCAAGTCCTTGCATTGAAATCAAAGTAGTCTAAGTTAATCTGAACAAAGCACCTTCTGAATAAGCGTGAAATGTATCACACCAAATGATAATGAATACTTCGTACAATGAGTTAGAGAATACGCCTACGACGCGCTAGTAACAGAGGCAGGGACACGCCCTTGATATTGAATGTTTCCAAGAATCACATGTTGTTCCATATGAATTGTTGACTAACTTGGTTTACTTTGGACAGGGAAGGCCGGACGGTAAGTATGGGTAAGTCGTGCATGTATTTCCATGCGACACTTGAATTTGGCAACACGGGATAGGTTATAACATATGCCATGAAATTGATCCTAAGGCAAGATTAGAAAGACAATGAATGATAGAGATGCACAAAAGTAAATGGAACGTGTTTGGTAATGATAGCATTGTGGGCGAGCTAGCCTCCCCACCAGTGCATAACAACGTACTGATAACCCCACAGTCTGCATGCAGGATGCAGGAGACGTCGGCGGGTGCGGAGCTTCCATCGAACGTGCTAAGGCGCGGAGCCAACTCTGGGGTCTTGGAACGTTGCAAGAAGCTGAAGCACCCTATACAGGACATAATGTATCGGAACATCGCCATGAATCATTCCATCTTGTAAGCCACTTGGCACACCTTTTATGTTTCAGAGAGAGAGAGAGCTTGAGCGATTTGTAATATCGGCCTAGCGCCGCTTGTAAACTTCTTGAAAATCAATAAAGAGTTTGAATTCGCTTCCACTTGTGTTCATTTACTTTCTGCTGCAAATGGGGACACTCTGTGCGACTCTGTGGCCTAGCTCAAATCGGCCGTTTCTGGAATTAGCTTTGCACGGGCGCAACCTAGGCCCGTGCGGCATCACGCCTTAGCGAGGACGATCGCTCTTGCGGGAGCGGGGCGTGACAGATTGGTATCAGAGCACGGCTTCACGTCCTTGGACTTCATTTCGATTTTCTCAGTTTTGAATGCTCGGTTGGAAACAAAGAAGTGTGCGCTCTCTCTCGTTGTACCGTGGGATGTTCCATACAATAAGTCTAATATTTTCAAAAGCTCGTACAAGTACTCGGTTGAACGGGATCGATAGGCGAAGGCCTTTGTGCCGAACGATGTTAAACATGACTCGATAGAGAACACATGCTAAGTTAGCAAGTCGCGTGCATGCCCAAATAGTCCTACGTCGACATTAGCAAGTGAGCGTGCAAACTTGAATATAGCCCGCACGGGATGGTTATGCGGCACAACTTAGTCCGCGTGTCGCGCACCTCGACTTTTTGGTGCAATCGATATAAAGTACCGCTCGGTTGGGAACGAAGCTACACTTAGAGCGTATATCGATAGGAACGCTATCAGACTAACGCTTAGGCGTGCACGGATGATTGATTTGGATTTTGAGGAACGGGCGAACGCGCGATTGAACACATCGACAGGGAATCGAATGATTATTTGAGGATTTGTAGAATGACTTGACCCCGAGTGGTGTATGTGATAGCTTCGAGAAAGAATAAGAATGAGTGTCAACGACCAATCGAGTGGCTCGAACCCTGAGTGGTGTATGGACGACAAAGAAATTTTTCGAGCAAGACTAAAGGATTTACGGATAGAACGAGTACGTCGGCAAGCGATGATATCGCGCAAGCCTTAGAACGCGTCACGCTTAGTTGGTCGTGACTTCGAATGTCCCGAACGAGATGTCGTTCGGACAACTTGTCAATGGGCAACGCAAGTTAGAAAACGATTCGAAACGATGAATGAAAATGAATGGTCTTGATCGAGGAAACTTAGAGGATCACGCGCACGATTTTGGATTGATTCAAAAAATTGTGACTTGAGTTTGGACAACGATCTTGAAACTAGCTTGAGGAATAGCGATCAAAACTTGATCTCGAATATCGAGGAAATTGTGGAATATCCAACTCGGACAACATCATCAACGCACGACTCGAAATCGGTTGCAAAGGAAGATCGTCAGGTTACGCATATCGTCGATGGTATTGAGGCGTATCAAAGATCGATATGCGATAACTCGGGGGTACTCTGACTCGGCAAATGACGATCGTGCAAATGTCATTGTTCCGTTGGATGCTATACTTGGGATGTTAAAAATGTGTCGAGGAAAAGATAGATTTGGCTCGAGGATTTTCTAGTTGAAAGCATGACGGTCAGACTATCGAATTGATTTGGCTTGGATGAAAATGTGAATGCTTGGATTTGCTTCGTTGACAACCATAATGTTGACGTTCTTGTCTTATGCGAGCGCAACTCCAGCCTCGCACATGCGTCGCGCCGGATTATGACGATCACTCCGCGTGAGCGCTGATATGGTGATTCATACAGCGGGAGTGATTGAACTAGGATGGCGTGGCAATCTGATTGCTTCGACTTGTGGTTTGACGCGAAGGTAGACTCGAGAATGAATTAGTGTGCTTGAAGAATTGAACTTGAGGATCGAGTAGGTCCAATCCGCGTATCGAGAATGGGTTAGTCTAAAACTCAAACAAGAGTTACGCCCCGATGAGAATGATTATTCCGCGGGAGCGTTGCATGGTGATTCATGAACCGCCGTGGATAATCAGACTCGCGTGAGATTGGGGCACAATGTATTGTCGAGCTGGATGACCTCGTGATCGAATACATGAATTGGTTAGAACTGGTGATTGAACGGAATTGAATATGTGCAACGTAAGTCTTGATGCGAATTAGGTGATCATGCTCGATGTTTAGAAATCTGAGTGACGCGAGCTTGGGTAGAAACTCCCGTACAAACGAACAAATGGTTTGACCATAGGATTTGGGGCGAGCGTCGTGCAACGACCTTGCACGATGAGCCACGGACTGGACTTGTAACTATGACCCTGTGAGCTGACCTAGCGGATAGGCGGACGACCCTATGCCGAGTGATTGAACCTGTGCGATTGACATTACAGTATCGTCTGGACGGACGATAGACTTGGGGCAACAAGACTTAGAGTAGGACGGGGAACTGGGAGTGTGCGTGAACGACGATGAGATTGGTCCCAAACGAAGGAAATGATAAGAATGAATGATGCGCAGTAAAGTTGGGATAACGAATTGAATCATTGATAGGAAGACGGACTTGATGATAGTACAATGCTTGGTCTTGAATCGGAAGAAAATTACTTAGACTTGGTCGACCCCGCTAAGAAAAATCGTATTGATTTCATTGACAAGAGCGCTTGAGAAGCGAATCGAATAATCTCGATGACCGAGATAAACGATAGTGAGATGCACACGAGTTCGGTTCTAAATCGAAGTTAGCAAAAGCGATCGACAAATTAAAACTATCACAAGTAGCTTGTCCGACTTCGCTAGTCGCTAAGCTTGGTTGAAATGTACGTATTCGGGGACGCCTTGAATGCGTGCACGATCCAGACTCAGCGATATGATGAACTCGAATGCAGCTGCAAGTGGGTGTTGCGATGCGCATGAACGAATGAGTGAGTTTGCCTTAGCCTACGACCCTCGTGTTCGATGAAGTACAACGCACTTCGTGCAACCATTATAGTCCCATAACACAACAAAATAGCAACCAAGTCGAAGAAACGCTTGAATTGAATAAGTACCATCAACTCTAAAATGAATGAAAAGGTATTCAATGAAATCGACCAAACGTATGCGACGCAGAACTTGAAAAGGTATCGAGTATAGTTAGATGCCATCGAACGGTAAAGCCATTCGATAGGAATTGTCTAAGAAACACGACGACCCGAGTTAAGAAATAGTAGGATGACCTGCACTCAGGAAGTCTCGAGGACGAGACTTGTTTTGAGTGGTGTATTATGTAATGACCCGCTCCGCCCTAGCGGAAACGCCGATTCAAACGACAAGTGTAACGACTCAAGCGAGCCGTCGACTCGAAGAGTTGCGTCGACCCGATGAAGTATCGATGCGAATCGATGCAAGACTTACAATGGCCCGTCAAAGATGAATCCAGACTTAGACTATCAAAGGCGCGCTCGGAGTATCGCTCGGCCGATGCGAACATCGCTAAGGTGGGTGGCTCCGATGAACCCGTCTTTGCTTAGCCTAGACACATAACAATACGGACACTATCACGAAAATCGCTAGGCGATAACCCCGCGCATGCTAATAAATGAATGACTCAACGCACCTAGCTAAGGGAATAATCCTATCTTGCATGCTTGTATAGAATATGGAAAAGAACATGGAAAATACGAGAACTCTCGCACCGCGCTCCACGCTCGTGCTAAGGCACAAGCTTACGTTCAAGTCCCTTATAGCGTCCAACAATGAAACAATGAATGTGTTACAACAATGTAATGGGAAGACTATCAATATAGTCGTTCCGAGTAGAGTATAGCAACATTGAAAGGCTATGGGACCGATGGGTCGCCAAGGCGACTCCCGCACAAGGAGTTGCGTAATGTATGAATGAAAGAGAACGAATAAGTGAATGAATGAATCAACGAATGAATGAACAAGTGAAAGAAAGAATGAATAAAAGATAAGAAGGACAGAAATGGTTAGCGACAGGTATGACGGGCACGTGCAACGGGGCTCGCTACCCGCGCTGCACGGACGCCAACCTGGTCGATAACGCATTAAGGCTAAGGGTTAGCCTACGGCTCAGAGACAACCGTTAAGTTAAAAAGACAAGTTAATACGAAATGGTCGTGGACAAACGGCACGGGCGAGGGGTGGCGATGCCGTGGCCGTGAAGAAAAAGGGATTTCCGCGGCATGATCAAAGTGTGAAGGACTTGCCGGTCCGGACGGAAATCAAAGTTTGGCTTACGTACATGCCTGAGTGCGGGCTTGGCCACCTGGGGACGTAAGGCCGGGTATTTCAAAAGACTATCAGGGTGTACCAAGCCGCACGCCATGATAGGTGAAAAATTACCACAGGGGAAGACATGTTCAAATTGGCTTGTATGCCAGCGACCGATGCATGTAGATTAAGTGGGCTTTGTTGGTGGCGATCCACGTGCAAGTCCTTGCATTGAAATCAAAGTAGTCTAAGTTAATCTGAACAAAGCAGCCTTCTGAATAAGCTTGAAATGTATCACACCAAATGATAATAAATACTTCGTACAATGAGTTAGAGAATACGTCTACGACGCGCTAGTAACAGAGGCAGGGACACGCCCTTGATATTGAATGTTTCCAAGAATCACATTATGTTGTTCCATATGAATTGTTGACTAACTTGGTTTACTTTGGACAGGGAAGGCCGGACGGTAAGTATGGGTAAGTCGTGCATGTATTTCCATGCGACACTTGAATTTGGCAACACGGGATAGGTTATAACATATGCCATGAAATTGATCCTAAGGCAAGATTAGAAAGACAATGAATGATAGAGATGCACAAAAGTAAATGGAACGTGTTTGGTAATGATAGCATTGTGGGCGAGCTAGCCTCCCCACCAGTGCATAACAATGTACTGATAACCCCACAGTCTGCATGCAGGATGCAGGAGACGTCGGCGGGTGCGGAGCTTCCATCGAACGTGCTAAGGCGCGGAGCCAACTCTGGGGCCTTGGAACGTTGCAAGAAGCTGAAGCACCCTATACATGACATAATGTATCGGAACATCGCCATGAATCATTCCATCTTGTAAGCCACTTGGCACGCCTTTTATGTTTCAGAGAGAGAGAGCTTGAGCGATTTGTAATATCGGCCTAGCGTCGCTTGTAAACTTCTTGAAAATCAATAAAGAGTTTGAATTCGCTTCCACTTGTGTTCATTTACTTTCCGCTGCAAATGGGAACACTTTGTGAGACTCTGTGGCCTAGCTCAAATCGGCCGTTTCTGGAATTAGCCTTGCACGGGCGCAACCTAGGCCCGTGCGGCATCACGCCTTAGCGAGGACGATCGCTCTTGCGGGAGCATGGCGTGACATAGTGGGACCCACACACTAGTTAGACATGGCCCACATGATATTAATTTTAGTCCACATGATATTAATTTTAGTTAGTAGTTAGACTAATTATTTATGGATAGGTTTAGTTTAATTAGAGACTTGAAACTAGACTAAATTGACCTCAACCTTTAACCCATTTCTAATTTAAATCAAATGGATTAGTGGAGGGCATTTTGGACATTCAAAATGGGAACACCTCACCCTTTTTGGGCAGCCACCTATGGGGGGGAGGGGGGGATAAGGGGTGAGTCACCATCTCTTCCATTTCATTTTATCCATCCATTTTCTCTCTCTTGTTCTTCCCCAAATTTCTAGAGAACAACTCCATTGATTTCATCTCCAAATCCACCATTTCTTCCACCAAATCTTCTTCATTTCTCTTCTACTCCATGGTTAGAGGGTGCTAGCCAAGTTTGGAAGGATTCGGAGCTCGTTCGTGTCCTTTTGGAATCTCTACGTGTCGGTGTCGTGTCGGAAGGATTTTCCTTTGAATCTCTCTCCCGGAAGGTATAATTTCTCCTCTAATCCATTCCTACATGCATATAGGAATATTTTGAACCTATAGGAATGACCCCCATGGTTTATCTCCATTTGTGTCCATTTCGTGTCCATTTGGAGGTCATAGGAGTGTCCTTTGTGTTGTGGTTGTGTCCTAGTGGAAAAAACTCCTATTTTGGACACTTGTATGCATAATATATATTGTAGGAATGATTAATTAGTGTTTTAATCTCAGATTTATATTTTTAGAGAGTTGTTCCTAATGTGTTATTTATAGTATCATATTGTCTCATATTCATTTTATATTTAGATTGGTGTGTCTCTTTATATATAATATATATATATATATATATATATATATATAATATAGGTGTGTGTGGTTTGTGCATATATATTTATTTGTGTGTGTGGTTAGATGGTTAGAGAGTGGATTGATCTTATTTAGGATGGTTAGAATAAGTTTTATTTAGATAGCTATGTTGGTATCCAAGTATTTTGGCCTACATGTGTTTTTTGTCTAAACAACCCAAATTCGTCATAATTTTTATCTACGTTTTTAGTAGCTAGAGCAACTTAGAAATGTCATAACTTTTAGCTCATAACTCCAATTAACCTCCCGTTTTTTTTAAAGAAGCGTATCGAAGTTAGCTTTCCAAATATATATTTTAATAAGCCAAATTCGTTCTATAACTTTCTGTAGAATTGTTTGAGTGTCAGCTGTACGAAAGATGAACGCGTTTCGGTGTTTTCGCGATTCCGGGAGCTTCCGGACACGAAAATGCGATCCGTTTGAAGTTTCGGAAAGCTAACACGAAGAGATAACGTACTTTAATCCTAGAATTTTGTGAAGGTCCAATTGGTACAGTATTGATTTTAAGTAGAAGAGTGACTATGCGACGTAGGCATTTTGTGTAACCTATGAGCCTAGTATAGATATCATGTGAATGTAGGTATCATAGATTGTCAAGAATATGTATGATATAGTACATATATGTATATATTATATATATTTTTTTTTTTTTGGAATAAGGGTAAATTTATTCCTCGCACTAGGCGGTTAAGGTAATACAATACAACATCACTACTGCACATGTCCCCCAGAGAACTCAGGGGGACATAACTGATACATCGAATTCCACGTTATGCAGAATTCCTCTAGCGGGTGTAACCAGGCTCTCAAAGATACGCCTGTTCCGTTCACGCCAGATGTGCCAAACGGAAGCAGCAAGTCGCACCCAGGCTCGCCTCGTCCACCCGTCTCTCCACCTCTGTGACCTCGGATCCAGCTGATGACGCTCCGAATGTCCCGAGCCATGCCAGCTCCCCTCCCCAACTGCCCACACTGCACAGCCCAAATATACCAAGAGAATGAGCACTCGAAGAATAAATGGCCCATAGACTCAGCCTCTCCCGCACACAACACACACATCGTGTCCGGGATATGAACCCCACACCTGATGAGTCTATCACGGGTCAGGAGTCTCCCCAGCAGCAGTCTGTACGCACATAACTGCATCTTCCGGGCTATACCTTTAGCCCAAATGAAGTCCCGATCCTCCATCAAGGCGTGCCGAACCCGAACCAGCTCGAAGCAGCTCCTGAAACTGAACGTACTCGCTCCACCTGGATAAGAAGTCCCTGTCCATATCCACATATCCCGAGGCTGGCTGGTGTCGATATCAATGCGGCGTATCGCCTCACCCAGCTGAGCCGTGAATGGGTAAGCCTCTGGCACCCAAACTCCATCTCTGATGATCCGGCTGCACTTGAGGCCCCTCGTAGCCTCTCTAGAAAACTGTGAACCCAGGATATCCAGTAAAGACCGACCCGCGACCCAGGGGTCCTGCCACAAGTCCGTCGAAGCCCCATCCCTCATGGACCGGCAGATAACAGACTGAAGCTTAGGTCTACACTTAAGAATAGTCTTAAATGTGACCGAGAAGTTGTTGTCATGCCTGCACGTCCAGAAGCTCCTCCCCTTAAGGTACCTGCTAGCCATCCACTCCGCCCATAAGGAGCCACCCTGGACGAACCTCCACGCCATCTTAATACCTGCAGCCTCCCTGATAGCCCGTAAAGGTCGGAGACCTACTCCTCCCTCCTCCATCGGCCGGCATAGCTGGTCCCAAGAGATAGCATGCATCCCCCCCCTCCAGAGGAAATCCGCACATAGCATCTCCACCTTCCTGATAGTGGCCGTCGGAATCTAAATAGACTGGGACCAGAACATAGTAATCCCCGAGATGACCGACCTAATCAGCTCAATCCGCCCGCCAAAGAGAGTCCAGCTGCTTGCCAGCCCTCAACTCTCTTTGTGTGAACTCCACCAAACTGTGGCAATCATGCTCCCTAGCATAGTTCACCGACAGCGGGACCCCCAGATATTTCACAGGGAGCTCCCCTATCTCCACACCCAGCGCAAACGCCCTTTCCTCCTTCAGGGAGCATCTGGAGCTGAAGTAGACCCGACTCTTCTCTCTATTCAGCTGCAGTCCAGAGAGCCGCCCGAACTCCTCCATGACCTCAGAAAGCGCCCTCATTCCCTGCATCGACGGACGGAGAAGAACCAGGAGATCATCAGCATAGATCAAGTGTGAAACCACCGGTTGCACAAGCTTGAATAGCGGGGAAATCTTCTTTTCAAGCACCGCCACATCCAACAAACAAGTGAAATACTCCATCACCAGAGTGAACAGGTACGGAGACAGAGGGTCCCCTTGTCTGAGCCCCCTGGTGCTGCCGAAGAACCCATAGGGTGTACCATGAATAAGGACTGAGAACGTCGGCGTGCAGATACACTCCTTCACCATAGCAACCCACCTCATATCAAAGCCATGGACAGCATGAGCTGGCATAGGAACTCCCTGTTGACCGTGTCGTAGGTTTTCCTAAGATCCAGCTTCACGCAGGCCTTCATCCCTCCTGGTTTGCAGAACTCCCTAACTATCTCATGGGCAAGCAAACTATGCTCCGCAATCGATCGGCCTTTAATAAAGGCCGCCTGGTTCGGGGAAACCAGACCCTGCATAATCCCCTCCATCCTCCGACACATAAGATGTGTAATTATCTTGTACAGATAATTACAGCAAGCAATGGGCCGAAAGTCGGCCAGAGATGTCGCCCCCTCCTTCTTCGGCACCAGCGTCAGGAAGGTATGATTCAACTCCTTCAGAAGCTTCCCCTCAGTGAAGAACTCCTGCACTACCTCCAGGACCGGACCCTTCAGAACCTCCCAGTGACGCCGAAAGAAGCCACTAGAGAATCCGTCAGGCCCCGGTGCCTTATTGGGGTCAGCTCGCATCACAATCTCCTCCACCTCCTCCATACGGACCGGCTCCAGAAGTCGACTATTGCCCTGATGCGTCACCAACCTCTTAGGGACAAGAGGAGAGAATACACAGGGGTAGTCTGCCTGCTGATATAAGTCGGTGTAGAATCTGACAGCCTCTCTCTGAATCTCAGCGGGGTCTCCAATAAGTCTGCCCTCTCCGTCCAACAGCCTAGGAATGCCATTCCGGTGTTGGCGGGACCGGATAACATCATAAAAGAACTTCGTGCAACGATCTCCATCCTTGAGCCAGGAACATTTCGCCCTCTGAGCCGCAGCGATCTCCTCCTGAAGCCTAAGAGTGTTGACTTCTGCCACAAGGACTTTCTCCCTAGCCGCCAGCTCCCCTCATAATATCCGACGCCAGCCTCCCTGGACCTCCCGAAGTTCAGCCTCCTTGTCCGCAAGGGAAGACCGCGGCATCTGCTTCACCCAGGCACGAAAACCTCTCTTCACCTGCTTCAACTTATGAACCATCCTGAACTGAGCAGTGCCCGCCCGAGTATTTTGCAACCCTCTAGTAACCACCTCATCATAACCCGCAGAAAGGAACCACCCATTGTTGTACCGGAAAGGCCTAGCCTTCCACGTGGGCCTCTCAACTAGACCAACTCGAATAGGCGAATGATCGCTCGTCCCAGCATCCAGACCTTCCGCCACACTATTCGGAAAGAGACGGAACCACTCGCTATTTCCCAGAGCCCTGTCCAGCTGGCACGCAATCCTGTTCTGGCTCTGGACCGCCTTGTTGTGCCAGGTCCAAGTATGCCCTGCTCTCTCCAGACCCCTCAACCCCGTCTGAAGAAGACACCGCTGGAAATCATAAAGAATCGGATCCGGAACCGGTCTGCCTCCCACCTTCTCATGCCTGTGCAACAAGGCATTGAAGTCTCCCATAAGGAGTAAAGGAAGGTGAAGAAGATCCGCCATCCTGTTCAGACTACTAATATCCTCCCAGAGGGTCTCCGTCTCCTCCTGTCGTTGTGCCCGTACACAGCGCCCAGAATGAACGAGAAACCCCCTTATTAACAAAAGACACGCCAATGAGCTGCTGGGTCTTCAAAATAGTGGACCCCTCCCAACTGTCCCTATTCCACCTAACCCAGATCCGAGCCATATCACATAGATCGAGGTTATGGGAATGGTCCCAACTGGCAGACGTCCTGCGATTTAGCACAACCTCCCCCGAATCTTGGACTCCAACAACACCGCAATGTCACACTTCTCCCTCCTCAGCACACTAGTGAACTCCCTCCAACGCCCGATAGAGCACCCGCCTCTAATGTTCCAGGCCAGGACCGACATTAAGACTTAATGTTAGTACCCCCTAACCCAACATCAGGCAGAACACCCGAGGGAGGTGCCCCGCCCTTCTCACTAATATCTCCTCCGGCCGGGGAGCGACCCCCCGAGATGAGTGACCCATCTGTCCCGGTCACCTCCACCTCCAGCGCTCCAGGCTGCTCCACGTCATCCATGAACTCCCCATCAGGGGGGACAGAGGCCGACCCCCCCATCGAAGAGGGAGCAATGTGCTCCTGGAGCTGACCATACGTCAGGGCCCACACCGGGTTATTCCCGTATCGGTGTTCGAACCCCTCAACTGTGGAATGTCCTCCAGCGTCGCTGTCGCTTGCCGCTTCCTACTGTAGACCTGGATCTCCTGGGAGGCTGGCACATTCTGACTCCTCCTAGAGCACTCAAGCTCCGTGTCACCATCTTCCTCTGTCCATCGAAAGGAACCATCACACCCTGCATCCTCTCCTGTACCGCCAACCCATCCTCCACCCCCATCACGATATCCTCTACCTGCTCTTCTTCCTCCACTCCATCAACCGAGTCCAGCACTGGCTCCCGTGACACCTCCTCACGCTGATCCGCCTGCCCTTTTGACTCCCGGCTTCGGGTACACCCATTTGAATTATGACCAAAACACTCACAACGGGTACACATGGGAGGAACCCACTCATACTCAACCGACTGTCTCAGAACCGCTCCTCCCACCTCGAACTCCACCTCCCTTGGGAGCTCCATCCCAGCGGTAATCTCAACGAAAACCCTGGCGTACATAAGCCGCGAGCGGAACGCAGTCGCCTCGTCCGTCTTAATTGGCTTCCCGATCAGACTAGCAAGGCGCATCAGAAGGGGGACGCTCCAGTATCTCACCGGGAACTCAGGGAATCTAATCCAAACCGGAATGGCATTAAGAACCTCCTTCTCACACCGGAGGTCTGGAGTCCACTCCCTCAAGATAATCAGTCTCCCGTCAAACGACCAAGGCCCCCCCTGGGCGATCCTGATCATATCCTCCTGAAGCCCAAACTTCACCAGATAGAATCCATTTTCTCTGGAGAAGATCTCCATACTCCCCTTCGGCCTCCATACCCTCTCAGCATATCCCCGTATCTGCCCATAGAAGGGCTTACTCCCCAGCACATATACGACTAACGTATACTGCCAAAATTTAGTGACCTCAGCGACCTCCTCCTCCGGAAAGACAGCCCTGTAGCCCCCCTCCACCATCTTGGGCGGCACGTACTCCATGGAAGTCGCAGTCTTCGTCACCACATGGGAGCACACATCCCTCCAAGATCTGGGCCGAATATCTGCCTGTGTAGCCCTGGTAGGGTCCCCCACCGCTTCCCCTCCCTGTCTCGGCTTCTCCACCTCAACCCCCTTTCCCTTCTCAGCCACCGTCGCCCTAGGTCTCCATGCGTTACCCCCTCTGCCCGTCCCACCCGCAATCCTACGTGGGGCACTACTCCCACCCATCGTCCTGACGGCCTGACTCCCAGGGTTTCCAGCCCCCAAGGCTTGAGAATGAGAGCCCCCACGTCCGCCACCCGTCTCCTGGAGACCGTCGTCCACCCCTCCTCTCCTCCACCACCCTTTCCCGGGTCAGCCCCGAAAGTGAACATCACGCCAGTCGAGGACCTCCCGGACACCGTACCCGACCCTCCTGCCGACCCCGAACCGGGCCCTCCTGCCAACCCCCCTCCCCCACCTGGGGGGGACCCATCCCCCGCAGCCGCCGTCCCCCCCCCCGCCTGGGGGGGAACCTTCCCGCGTGGCGCCTGGCGCTCCCAGCGCTGCCGACCCCCCCCCGCCTGGGGGGGCACCTTCCGCCCGGCGCCCGCCGCTCCCAGCGTGCGCTCCCCCCCACCCCCCCCCCCCCCCCCCCCCCCCCCCCCCCGCCTGGGGGGGACCCACCCCGAGCACTCCCAGCCCCCTCCGGGTCCCCCACGCGCGCCTAGGGTTTGGCTTCCCCCCTTATGGGTGCTCTTGCCACTTTTCTTCTTCCTCCCCCCCTCGCTAGCGGATCCGGAGGCCGAGGGGGAGGCACGTTCGCGAGATACGCGGATGCCCTAGCGGCGCTCGAGATCACCTTTTCTCCAGAGCTCCAAGCCATTTTTATATATATATATATATTATATTGTTATGTAATATATGTTAGTATAGTGTGTGTGTTTGAATGAGATAAGGATGTGTGTGGTTAGTGGAGAGAAGTGAGATTGATAGAGGATATGTGTTAGTGTGTGTTTGATGTTGTATAGATGGTAGTGTAGTGTGTGTGGGTTGTGAAGGTGAGAGAGTTGGAAGGATCATGCCATCCTATTTGACTTGAGGCTAGTGTAGTTTGTTGAGTGATTTGTGTTTTGGTTGAGTGGTAGTGGTTTGTATATAGATGTGTGTAGGTGTGTTAGAAGAGAAGGGTGGTGGATTTGGTATATGTGTTTGTGTGTGTGTAGTATTGGAGTGGAGAGAAATTTAAATGTTGTATGTATGGATATGTTAGTATGTTAGTGGTTATGTTAGAATCTATGTAGAGGTTAGAGATATATTCGAAGTTAGATAGTGATAGCTTGTATAAGTTAGATAATTAGTTGTGTTAGTCTATGTTATTGTTAGTTAGAGATGACATATGTTAGTTGTGTTAGGTTTATAAGTTAGAATAGATGGTTAGAAGTTATATGTTAGAGTTGGTTAGTATCTTATATTAGAGGTATAAGTTAGAATATAGATGAGTGAGTATCCTAAGATACAAATCAGTATCTTAGAGGGTAAAAGTAGGATTTTGGGGTAAAGTCTAAGAAAGGGTTTTGATTGTTAAGATGGAATTAGAAATAGGTTGTCTTGGTAGGTAATGACTAGATGAGGGTAGTTTAGGCTAGTCTTGACCCCCGTTGACCAAGAGTTGACTTTTTTGACCGAAAGTCAACTTCAAGTCAACACTTGACTTAGAATTGACCAAAACCAAACCAGAGTTGACCAGTTGACTGAAAATCAACTGTTAGTCAACATTTGACTTGTTTGACCTAGGGTTGACCCAGGGTTGACTCAGTGTTGACCAGAGTTGATCAGAGTTGACTTTTTGACCAAAAGTCAACTGTAAGTCAACCTTTGACCCAGATTGACCTAGTTTGACTTGGATTGACTTTCTGTGACTTAGTTTGACCTAGTTTTTGACTTAGACTTGCATATCATGACTAGATTAGCTTTCCTTTCATTATTAAACCATGTTTTGACTTGTAGTATCTCATCTTTAGGTCTGTGATTACTCTGAACGTCTGTTCACCTTATCAGCTCAGGACCGCAGGCGAGTACATTCACTGATAGTTTTCATTGTCTTGATATCTACTATATCCGATTCAGTTGTAGTGTCTTACATGATTCCTGACACGACGGTTCACGGACTAGTATACGTTGGATCCTGTCATGAGATGTTATTCCCGGATTTTCCTTGGTATGTTGGTATGTGATATCCATGTTCATGTACTTATATAGACATCGATTTGGGAGTGGGCTGATCACCTGCTTTCGAATCCGTGTCATGATGTGCCATGTCCGGATCCATGATACTATTCGGGGATGGGGGAATTATTAGGGGTTATGTGATCAAAGCCTCCCTGTCACTATTTTGCTAGCGCCACCCTCACCTCACGTAGGGTGTAGCAGATACCCCATGCCAGGTTATCCAGGTTGGCCGGCATGACTCTCCGTTGAGGTTACCGCGGATTGCTGGGCCAAGTGGATAACCCCACCATGACTCCCTAGCCGATCACATATCGCTCTAATAATTCAAATCACATTTTACATTTATTGTCGTATCTTATATTCCAGTTCAGCTTTACTTTCTGTACTTCTCACCATGCTATGATTCCATTACTCACATGCTCTACCTGCTTTTATACAGTACCATGATTTGAGACTAAGTTCTGTTTGAAAGAAGGGTTACAACCCCGGTCCTTGTTTGGTTCAAGGGTTGTAACTCGGCTTTCAAATGGTTCCCAAGTCGCCTATATCTTTGTCTTGTATTTCATTATACTGTCTCTTATAGTATTTGTTAATTCATATGGAACTGCTGTTGGTGTTTGTACTTGCTCATTTTCCTGACAGGATACCGTTGACATATTACAGATGATTTTGAGGCAGATTGCCCGACCTATTATGGGGTCGAGTCTGATGGAGTAGACCCGGGCTGTGGTTTGTTAGTAGAGCCACTAGACTTTGTTCACCCTGAGTAGTGTAGCTTAGTTAGGTTTGTCTGGCCTACGAGCCAGCTAGTACTTTTTAGACTGTAGTAGTTTTTATATATTATGTGATTCTCTGGGTTGTTTGTGTATAGCTCTGGACTTGTGTGGATCTTGGACTTATTTCCTGTTCTCATCATTCGTATTTTTCTTTCCACTATCTATCTTAGTTTTACATTTGTGATTGAGACTGTATTGCTATGTCACCTCCATTCGAAGTGTATATACTGTACAGGTACATTTATCTGTTTAGTTGTAGTATTTATAGATGACTTAGACAGCGTTCTACCGCCGATGCTGCGGCGTAGGCTGGACGTAACCACGTACTCGTGCCCCTAATCAGGGTGCGGGTCGTGACACGATTACCTTGAATCCCCGTTCGAACCATTCCTCAAATTTCAAGCACGATTTTTTGTATCGCATCGACGATATCATCGTTCAATGACACTCCTATCGATAGCTATCCTGCATACTCAATCGAGTTCAACTCATTGTCGTCCGAAACGAATTGAATCCAGCACTCGACTTTGCTAAGGTCGACACAATTCTTGTTGTATATGTCCAGCCCGACTTAGCCAACCGTGCTTATTTAAAGTTAAACTTTGTTCAACCAATTTTCTTCCGTGATACTTTTCAAAATATATAGACTTATTGTATGGACATCCCGTGAGACATTTAAGAGAGAGCTCACCAACAATATCGATTGCAGAACATCAGAGTTTGCGGAACATAATCGAGAGTTAAAGAATTCAATCGAAAGTCCAAGGACGTAAAGTCGTACTGTGATACCATGATGTCACGTCCTGGTCCCGTAGGACCGATCGTCCTCGCTAAGGCGTGATGCCGCGTGAGTCTAGATTACACGCGAGGTAGGTTCCATAACGACCGATTACAGGCTAAGCGACGGGGGTCGTCGCACAAAAGTCCCAAGCAGAAACATTGAATAAACAACAGCAGAATCTTGAAGCAAAACACAAGTCATTCAAAATGCTCTTTATTGATATTGAAACAAAGATTACAATTTTGGCACGAGGCCATGATTACAATCACTCAGTCTCACTCTTCTCACAATACAAGTCACTATGCTCTCTCTCATCTCTCAATACAATTTGACGAGCCAGCGGATACTTCAGATAGGCGAAGTTCATACATTATGTCCCGTATAAGTCCAGACTCCATGCGGCCGTGCGCCTCGAAACGCCAAGGAACTCCGTGCCTCGACGCACCTAAGCGAGCTCCGTGCCAATGAGCTTCTACCTGCGCCTGCACATGAAAACTGTGTGGGTGTCAGTACTCAACTGTACTGGTGGAGTGAGCTCCTCGTCCACCCATACAAAACCAACACGTTCATTTACTTTGTGCAACGTAATCCTTTTTGATTGTCTTTCTATTCTTGTCTTAGGATCGATTTTAGGACATAGACGGCTGGCCTATTTGTGTCTTTAGACCATCATCGTGCTATCGCACCGATAACTTTCTTATCCTTGCCTCTAAATCATTCTCGTGCTTGCAACATCAACGTGCCGACTCGTGCTTGCCTTATGGCCATACTTTGGGACGCAACAATATGATTCGTGTCATCGACTTGGTTCGTGCTTCAACATCGAGGCCGTGCCTCGCAACTTAGCATGACTTAACCAAACTTGCCTTACGGTTCTTGACTTAACTCGAAACGACTCAAGTCTGACTTATGCAACTCTATGCCAACGACTTAATACTTGACGTCATATTTCGTGCCGAAGCACGCATCTTTTTCTATAGCCAAATCTTAGGCTTCTTAAGACTTGTATTGCAATCGTGCATACCATCTTTATCCCATTCGTGCCGTGCTTACACTTCTTTGATTCGACCAACACCGTGCATGCAGAGAGCCGCTTAGCACGCCAACTTATCTATATGAAAGGTCACTGGCATTAACTAGCCATCGTGGACATAACTAGGAATAGGATGGGTCGGTGGTAGCTAGCCCCAATGACAGCCCACCGAATCCCTGGTTGCCTACCCAGCATCAACTATACCGTGTTTTCCCATGGCCCGATCGATTCCTGTGGCCCCAGGTTGCCGTCCGAAGAAACATTATCCTTGTACACAAGTTGTCCATGACCACGCACCTACGAGAGTTCATCTAGACTTACGTAAATGCATAGCCTAACTTGTGCTATGACTCAAACCCTTTACATATCGTGCATTGAAACCATACTTGAGCAAAACTTGCTCGGAACCATGAGACTCCCAAACGAGGGACCGCCTCGGCGACAAACCATTGCTTGAACTCTCCCTTCTTTGAAACCCAGGAACGGCTACTGCATAGCCTTTCTACTTAACTCGAACAAAACGTGTTCTTTAGGTACCATAGACCGTGGCTAACTTTTTACTGAACCAACCGTGGCTCGTGCCTTAAACCAACTTGTGTTCTATGCGACACTACCGCTCAAGTCATACTCTATATGATGAGTCTTAAGATCATGGGACTATGTGGCTATGACAACCGCAGAAATTACGGGACAATGCTTAGAATGACTTCGTTTAGCCCGACGTAACTCGTTGCCTAACTCAATCGTACAACAACTTAACCCGTGGGACGAGTAAAGGCTATGCCAAGCCTTGCACCATAGAAACGTGCATTAAGACTTGAAGGACACTTTGGCTATGCCAAGTATCGGACAGTGGGACCGTGCATGCTTTACCAAGCATTTATATGTGCGATGCCTATGACTTAGGCTAATTTCATAATGTGTGGCAACTTAGACCAACTTTCCTTCTCCCAAGCCACGGGACGAAGGACCGAGTGTCATATTGAAAGCACATCGTGCAATATTTCTAAGCCGACCGTGGGACGTTTTTATGTTCTAACTCCTTTTGACTCAACTTGGAATTATTTCCTTAGCTATGTGGGTTTGCCTCTTTGATTATCAAGCCTACTTGTGCATTTGAAAACTTTCGTTTTATTAGTGTGAAGGCCAAGCTGAGGCAAGTTCACCGAAGCCACCCACCTGAGCGAGGAGTCGCCTCGACCGAACGGGTCTTCGAGCAAGCCGTTGCATGGCTAAGTCCGAACGCCGTTGGCGTTTTGATTCCTCCAATTGAGCTGAGCGGGACGGGCATTAGAATATATTCTGATAGATTTAACAATTTTGGTATTTCAAATCTGACACATGGTGGATATGCATCTTTGAGGAGATACTTTACTTTAGGAGTTGGAAATATACATATCTTCTACGTATCTTATATGCTGATAGATTTAGCAATTATGGTGTTTCATCTCCTGTTCCGATCCCCAAAGTTTTTGGATAAAGGCTTTTCTTGGTGTTGTATCTCTGTTGATCTTCAAAGTTCTTATGAATGTTTTTGATTAATTATAAGCCCACGGATAAATAAACTGCCTTCTTATTTCTCAACCGCTCTAGATTAATTCGTATTAATGTTCTTACTCCTTTTTGCTAGTAGTCCACTTAATGGCTCATAGAAATGATCCTTTGACATGTTTAACAAGTGTTTTGGCTATCTACTTATCCTTGTATGGCCATCCCATATCCGTATCCATTCTGATTTTGGTACTGAACCCTCCAAAGTCCAAACCAACCTGAGCTCTTTGAAACCTTTCCAGACTCTCAAGAAAACAATCTCAGTTTTCTGCTTCACATTTCTACATACATCTTCACATGAACCCAACCAGCAATTGATGTAGGAATTAAATTTGGTTGCATGTTTCACCTTTTTTGAGTTGGTATTATCAGTGGAGATGCAGTTGGATGGGTTTGTCACACATGATATATTAGAGCTTTTCATATTTATGTAGAAGCATTTTTTGAGAGCACACTTATGGTCTTCAGATGCTCCAATAAGGAGGACCCATAAGATAGTAGTTAAAGTAGCCGCTAGGGCTAAGCTAAGGCCTAAACGAACATGGATTGAAACTTCAAAGAAGGATATGGTATTTATTAGTGTTACAAAGGATATGACCCTTAGACCTGAATGGAAGAAAAGAATTCAAACATCTGACCCAAAAGTTTGGGATAAAGGCTTTGTTGTTGTTGTGCAATAACCGTCTTTGTATTGGAGCAGTGCTAGTTATATGTATGTATGCTTCTTATCACAATTTACCAAACAGGCAAACAGCTTATAGTGTAGAAGTACTTTCACATCCAAGTTTTAAAAGGATATGCTTCTTAGAAGACTGTTGAGAGTAAAGGCACTGTCAAACAGGTTAATTTCATGCTGGATTGGAGCCCATTCAAGAGGAACAAAGTTGCAAATTGACGTTCAGCAATAATTTGGCAAGGACAAAAGTTAGGAGTTCAGGATAATTCCATGAAATTCAGCTAAAATCCATCTGGTCCAAATTATTTGCACATCCATTCTTTCTTAATCAATTTACGAAATATTTTTGATTTTTGGCTAACTCAGAAATATCTTGACTGGCCAGGAAACTCTTTAAAAGTGATTACTATAACTGTCGTTATTTTGCCCTAATCTTGGTTTGATGTGATTGTTACTTGTAGCGTTAGTATGGCATGGGAAGTATGTTTGTATTCTGTGGCTAAAGGGAGGGAATAAAATGTACACATGCCTCCTAAGCTTTTTGGTTTCTTATCAACAGGCATGCTTCCTAAGCTTTTAAATTCCTGTTATCCCAAATATTCAGATTTCAGAGGTCTTCTATGGGAATAACTTCAATTTCCTTTTGTCTGTACTCCTGCACTACACCGTATATGTTCCCCTTTCCCTCTCCCTGCCCCCTTCCTCCAACACCCTGTCACGACCCACCCGCACCCGCTAAAAGGGCACGTGATGCGACAACGCCCAGCCCTCACCGAAAAATCGGCGTGGAACGCTGTAGATTTTTCTACTCTAAACAGTTTATATATATAACAAAAACCTGTCGAGAATATGGTCAACTCCGAACGGAGGACAAGCAATGAATATATATACGAGTACTCAATCACGACTCTAAGATAACAAAGTAAAGACTGAAAGATAAAGACAACAAGACGATAATAAAATAATAACCTGTCAAGTCCAACACAAGAAATATATACAAGTCCAAGTCTCTAATACAATCCATACTAATAACAGTCTCAAAAGTAGCTGGAGACAAAGTCCAGTATAAAAAACCTATTCTAACTAAGCAATAGGTAAGGTCTCGCCAGGCGGAGCTAAGCCCTGCTGGACCAAAGTCTCCAGGTCTAGGCCCACTACGTCATCCGAACCGTAGTAGGTAGAATAGTCTCCCTCGTCTGCATCTGTAATATTTTCAACATATCCTGTCAGGATGGAACGAGTACAATCTACTAACAACAGTTCACAAGATATGACAAAAGCTATAAGACTGTAAATAGAGAGTATACACAAGAAAATCATGGAATGTACATGTGAGTATCATGGCAAGGTAAGCTGTAAAACTAGAGCTAGAACAAGGCAAGTAAACTGATCATGGCATGTACAAGAATCAAGAATCATATCTCTAGGTGTGTGAGTACTAGCTACAATATGTGGCCGGCTTGGGTCTGCACAAGGTTATGATCAGCCAATCCTGCGTGGAGTGTAGGATTGGTAGCATTCAAGGTCTACAAGAATAAACAAGGTGGATAATGACCACACATCTACACTAGTACTCCCCGTCCCCGACTGGTAGAGTGGATCCAAGCAAGACACGTTACGACACGGAATTCTACGAGAAGGGAGCAAGTCTCCTCGAGCATCGGTGTCCATATACTGCACAAGAACTACAAGGGGGCTTGCACAAGATATACCAAGATAACGAGGAATAACATCTCATGTCGGGATCCATGAATACCAATCCGTGTGACCAATGTGTCGAGAACAAGCATATCCACACTAATTACATGAATCATAACAATCATTATAAATTGGAAAAGTGTCAGAGAATGTACTCGCCTGAAATATGATATGGTACGTCAACCGGAGCAAATGCAGCGTCTCGAGGACCTATAGAGAACAAGACGTATCAATACTATACTTAGGAAATAAAGTCAAGACAATTTAAATCCTATTAAGTCATTCTAGGTCAAGACACGTCAAATTAGACTGTACGAGGTCAACCTAAGTCATATTAGGTCTAACTGGGTCAAACTGGGTCAATGCAAGTCAAACGGAATCAATCGGGATCCATTTGAGTCAACAGTTGACTTTTGGTCAACCGGTCAACTCTGGTCAACCGTGGTCAACTGTGGTCAACCCTAGGTCAACTCTAGGTCACTGGTGACTAACAGTTGACTTTCGGTCAACTGCACAAGTCTAATGGAATTTGGAACTAAATTGGGTAAAGTGTTGACCCATAGTTGACTCACCCACCTACCAAAATAAGTATGTGAAACAATGTTTTAAGTTGATTAGAGATATGTTAAGGTTGGATAGTTTCAGCTCGAATAATTGGGGGCTAAGAAACATTTTTATCTATTAATCAATCAAGTTGTATTAGATTAATGTAGTTTCAGTAGATGACCATGTTTAACTGGAAATTTTATTTTGCATTATAATTTTGTAGCATAAAAATGCGTATCTTGCATTCTGCTTGCACTTTCCTTATTAAGCTAGTTTAATAGTTACACACACGCAAAATCGACCCTATTTCTCCTTTTTTTGACTAAAAAGAAAGAGGATTAGGAGTCTATCTTTGAATCTAGTCTGACAATTATCCAATATTCTTATGAAAATATGCTTGTCTTTGTTTTGACTTTGCAGGAAAGAGCTCCTCAGGGCCATTGACGTGCGACTTTCTGCTTTAAAGCAGGACCTGGTGACAGCTTGTGCCCGAGCAACAGCTGCTGGTTTCACCCTTAACACCGTCTCTGAACTTCTCCTCTTTGCAGATCGATTCTGTGCAATTCGCTTACAGTAAATTCCATTCTCAAATATCATACCTTTTTTAGTTAATTTATCCTCTCTAGGATGCGTCATACAACTGACACCATTCTTGTTTTAGGTTTTCACATCTCACAGTCCTTAACCTGCTTAAATGCATATTATAATTGGTACATATAAGTGCACAAGGTTTGTGATGTGTCACTGCATTGATGACACAACACGATGTATGTGTTGAGTATTGTTGGAAACTTGCCTGTAGATAGCACGGCTTTTGTAGTGTCTTCAAGCATGAAAAGGACATTTATGGCTGTTAGACTGGTTTTTTCTTTGCTCAAGGAGAAGTAGGGAGAAAAGGCATATAGAGGTCCATGTATTTACACATGCTACCTATGGAGTGTGATGAGAGATCTTGGCCAGTTATGAGCCCAAAGAGCTCATTGAATGTCTTCCTCCAGATAATCACGTCTACTGATTGAGGCATTCCTCTCATTATGTAGACTAGAAAACTAATTCCCTAGTGTAAAATGGACCTTCATAGTCCTCATCCAAGGTTAATTTGTTGGAAAAGGCAGTATAAAATTTGTCAACTTGATCTTTGAATAGTAATTGAAGACCAACTTCAGCTTTTCTCATTTTATTCTGATTCATTGACCATGGTTACCACTTATGATGGATTTATTGTCTTACATTGCAGTATGTGTTTATTAGGCCATAGATGTTCAAACTGACAGAGTAGTTATCTAAGGTCCGTACTATCTTCAAAGTTGTAAACTTGCTGATGTACTGTTGATGATATTGCCATTGCAGTGAAGCATGCACCAAGTTCATCTCATTGTGCAAGCAACGGCCAGAACTGTTATGCCATCTGCAATCATTGCCGCCACAATGGAAGGGTTTTGAGGATGCCGATATTCGCTCCTCTGGCTCTGATATGTCAATTGATGAACTAGCGACATATTCTGCCGAGCAATTGAAAGCATCCCCCAGTGGTAGCAACAACACTAGTCTCGAGTCCCACAAGACCACTAGTGGAGAATTGCTACAAAAAGGTACATCCGAGTCCAAGGACATTGCTCCATTCCTTGAAGAAAAGGTCTTTGACAAGGCCAAAGAGGAGCCAACTCCTGCTGTTTCGTCAGATGAGCCGGCTCAACCGGCTGGAAGGGGGTCAAAGCGACTGAGTGTTCAAGACCGAATCAATCTGTTTGAGAGCAAGCAAAAAGAACAAGCAGTGAATACGAGTATCAGCAGCAGCAGCTCTGTAGCTGGTGGAATCAACAAAGTGATAGCAGGGAAGGGGGAGCATCGGAGGCTGCCTTCTGATGTATCCATGGAGAAGTCAGTGTTGAGGAGATGGAGTGGTGCCAGTGACATGAGTATCGATCTCAACAATAACAGTTTTACTAGTGATAGAAAGGAGAGTGGAAGTGTTGCTGGGACTCCGACTTCATCTGTCAATTCACAAGTCCAATCTGGGTGTAAAGCTGAAGAGGAGAGTGGGCTGAAAGACAAGGCCACATCTTGGCCCCAGATGAATCCTCAAGACAACCCAACAAACATTTCTTCCTCTTTGTCTCAGGAACAGGTCAAAACTTTTCCAAAGGACAGGTTCCGATCTGATGATGTCACAATGAGAGAAGACGTTACTACAACCAACAAGGGACAATCCGAAGGATCTTTTGAAGAGCAAGGGAACTTCCAGACCCAATTTGATTCTTCCTTTGGCGGAGCACTGCAAAATACACTGATTGCTCCTGTTGTTTCTCAGTTCAGATCTAAACGTGTTTCAGATTCAGAGGATGGATCTGAAGCGAAAGATCAGGCAGCCTCTCTTACATACTTTAAAGCCACTTCAGGGAAAAATGTTGGATCAAAAGGTCAAGAAGCTGTGCAAATTCCACTTATAGCAGTTCCAGCAACATTTGTCCAGGGCGAACACAAAGATCGAGCAGGAGAAAGTACTGTTGAAGTAAAGAGACAAGCAACCTCAGTAACCAAATTCAGGACTTTTGCAGATAAACCAAACGGCGGAGCAAAAGCAGAAGTGCCATTGGATTCTCAGATTCAATCCAAAACTTCTTTGGGCAAGGCTGAAGAAAGCACTAGAAAGAATGATATGCCTTCCGAAGCTCAGTGGAAAACACTTCCTGGAAACAAGGTGGAAGCAAGAAGGAAAGAGGTAGTTGCTTCTCAGGTGCCACTGAGAGTTTCTTCAGTTGAAGTGGAAGAAAAGAATTTGGTTCCCAGTTACACGGCAAACTCAACTGCTTCAGATCAGACCAAAAAGGTTCAAGGAAGGAGAGAAGAAATAATGAATAATCAAGGAACTGGAGTGCTAGCTATTTCTGTAAAGAAGGCTAGGGATGGTGTGCATGTGCTTCCTCCTCCTTCCATGCCTTCTGTTGAGCAGGTTCAGGTGGCAAGGCCATCCAAAGGAAACCAGGAATTGAATGATGAGTTGCAAATTAAGGCTAATGAATTGGAAAAGCTTTTTGCTGCACACAAACTCAGGGGTCATGGTGATCAAGCGGCTTCCTCAAGGAGAAGCAAGCCTGTAGATGATCATGCACTGACGTCTGCGGAGAAAGTACTCCCAGAATCTCTTCCCGACCAATTATTGGAGCAAAACCTACGAAGGGATAGTTTGAGCAATGGGGTGCAATTTGATGCTAATCTGCTGAGGATGGTTGACAATTTAAACTGCAGCCAAGACATGAAGCAGAAGCTTGGTGATCTTAACCCAACAGATGATTTGAAGGGTCTACTCTATGAAAAATATATGCAAAAACGGGATGCAAAGCTTAGGGAAGACTGGATAACAAAGAGGGCACAAAAGGAAGCAAAAATGAAAGCAATGCATGATAGCTTAGTGCGTAGTCAGGCTGAGATGAAGGCCAAGTTTGCAGGATTTGCCGATAAACATGATTCTGCTTTTGCTCGGCATCGAGCAGAGAAAATGAGGTCTTTCAATGCCCGCTTGGGCATAAAAACAAAGGGCAGGTATTGATCTGTCCTAACCATGTTTGCCATGATTCCTGTTTTTCCATGAGCTTGTCCTGAACCTCCAAGTTCTTTCATGTGTACATAGCTAACTCTGCATCATGCGTTCTAAGTTGTAGGTGGTTATGAGGATACTGTGAGGCATGACTAAAGAATACTAAGTGTTGTATGGCTACTCTCGATATGTACTCTAGACTACGAGTAAAATGACACTGGTCATGTGAGCATTTGAGGTTTTAGGCTTCTGATATTATGTGGCATGCATGTTTATGTGCTCAAACAATTATACTATCATATTCAACTAAAACTTAGTCCTTACTGGATTTGAAAATTATTAACTATGTGCAAAATAAACTTTTCTTAGACACCAAGGATCTTATCCATCTTCAAGCTCTTTTGTCATCCACATGAGCCATCATTTAACGAATTGAATTTTGCAGTGTCTTCAGAGTTAAGATTCTTAATATATCTCATGATCTTATAGGCTGGATTGCTCTTTGTCTGATAGAATTCATGTTGACTTACAGAATTTTACATTTTGTTTAAACCATCGTTTTGGCAGCAGAAATTAGGGACCCCCCAGGTCGATAGTGAAGAAGATCTACAAGGACTTGAAATGAATCTTTACAGCCAAGATAAATCTCATAGTGATACTCTATCTGGCAATGAATCTTCTACTAGTTCTAAAAAGCTTGTATCCAGTAAAAGCTTGTCATCCTCCAACTCCAGAATGTCAACAAACCCAATTCCTAGGCCATCTGCCAAGGCTAGTAACTCAAGTTCCACTCACCGCAGAGCCCAACCTGAAAATTCTCTTGCTCAATCAGTTCCCAACTTTTCTGATTTCAGAAAAGAGAACACAAAGCCTTTGACAGGACTTAGCAAGATTACTTCCTCTGGACAACCAAGAGCTTTTGCTCGAAGCAAGAGCACCATTGAAGAGGCAAACCTTGTGAAGGATGAGAAATCACACAGGTCGCATTCCATGAGAAAAAGCTCAACCATTTCTGGTGAGTTGAAGAACCCCACACCTCTCAGTTCCTATGCTGCTAACCAAACACCATTGAGGTTTTCAAAGGACCGTATGGATCAGGGAGTTAGTAAGAGCCTGAAAAATGGCGAATCAAAATCATTCCTCATGAAGGGCAATGGTATAGGTCCAGGTGCTGGAGCCGGTGTCTCTAAATTGAAAGCTTCCATGAACCCTGAGACACTAAAAGACGATGAAGAATCTGATGAGTTGGTGGACCAGCGAGATGATTTCCCTTGTGTGGTTAAAGATGAGGAAGAAGAATTGACAGAACATCTGCAGAAGGAAATATTCAGGGCACAGATTTTCATGTAGACTTGGATAGTGAGGATGGTGATCCTGAATCAAGGAATGGTGATGTTCTGAGTTCACTTTCTCATGCCGGAGATGACTTTGCTGCTGCTCCCTCCAAGTTTGGTCCTTCTGTAGGAACTATGAATGAATCACCTGGAGAAAGCCCAGGATCATGGAATTCGAATACTCATCACTCATTTTCTTATGCACATGAAGCATCAGATGTTGATGCTTCTGTGGAGGATCATGGAAGTCCAGCATCATGGAATTCTTTTCCGCTGAACCAAATGATGGAGGCTGATGCTGCTAGAATGAGAAAAAATGGGGGAGTGCTCAGATACCTGTTATTGTTGCCAATGCCTCCCATCAGTCCTGCAAAGATATGACAAAAGGGTTCAAACGGTTATTGAAATTTGGGAGGAAAGCAGGGGAGTGGATTACCTAGTAAATGACTGGGTATCTGCCTCAACAGCTTCTGAAGGTGATGATGACACTGAAGACGTACGAGAGATTGGGAGTCGGTCATCGGAAAGACTTACGGAAGTCCAGAATGAGCTACTCGATTCCTGCTTATGCTGGCTTCAATGAGGGTGAAACCTTCCCTGAACAAGGCATGTCCTTTATCTTTGTTTGATTCATTGTTTCCTAGTTACAATTTTTTTACTTCTCCTCATGTCTTGTAATAATCAGCTTGGTGAATTATAGTTTCAGTTGCCATTTGTTCCTATTGTTAGTATATACATCTTCATAAACCACTTATGAAGCAGTAGAGGAAGGCAGTGGGTGTGTTATCGATATGATCTTGATCAGCTGTTTTAGTTGTATTGCCTGTCTAGATGTTCATGCAAGCATTTCAGAAGCTTATTAGAAAACATGGATATGATATTATTGTGCATATGATTGTAATTGACGAGCTAATGGTTTTAATCTGATAGGCGCATAGCCTTCAAGAAACATCAGTATAAAAAGTATTCCTATCTCACACTTATCTATATTTAATTGCATATTTCCTTTAGCAAATTCTTTGAGTTATCAGATGACATTGATGTCACAGGTACCAACAGTAAGAAAGTTGAGTAATATTATTTAAAATATCTTATGTTCTCACCCTTTGGTTCTTTCAACTTCAACTTTAAAGATGGATGCCGTTATTGGCACTCCTAAAATGTCATTTTTACACTTTAATTTTTCTAACATTCAAATTCCAAATTTGTCCATATATTAACATTCTCCTAAAATGTCATCATGCACTCCTCCCTCCATGCATGCACAAATTAATGTCATATTTAATGCATGGATATATTTGGAATTAGAGTGACACAAAATTGAAAAGGAGTGCAGAATGACATTTTTGGAGTGTCACTAACAGCACCCTTAAATATTTAGATAATGGAATTAACTAGTTCCTGTTGAATGCTATCTTTGAAGCTCATACATGATAATTCCTCAATTTTGGTCAAATATTTCAAATTCCGTCCTTTCCAATTTGGATGATTCCTAGATTTTTTTTGTGTTGGATGGACTTTGGTACATAGAGCTCCCAGTTCCTGAGACGAAGAATTGCACTGGAAATTGACCATAATTCTTGGTTGTCAGACTAGCATATATCAGGAATTAGTAAGAGGAATTCAAGATCAGTACTTAATTCTTTTTATAAAGGAATTAGGTACATCATTGTATTTGATTTGTTCTTATCCCTTGTCTTCCATATTGTTAATTTGTCTTCTTCAAACATACCAAAAGATGATTTTAGGTTCAGAGGTTGTAACTTGGGACTATATTTGTCTCAGAGAGACAAAGGTACCGGAAGTCAAATATATTGAATTTGGTTAGTTGACAGAATTTTGGGGCTTTCTTTATTGACACCTTATAATATGACTCTATCCTATTATGCTCCAAGTTTAAAGGATTGTTATGATGGGAAATAGTTGGGTGCCATCCAAAAAGTGTATTCATTTACATTTCTTCGTCTTCCGGAATCTTATTGTCTTTTTAGTATTCTACACTTTCTGATCATAGTTTTCAACTAGGTCTTGCAATGGATTATGTAAGTGGTCGTATATGGTGCTCTTTCTCGTTATAATTAGAAGATTGCTTCATTGATCCATCTTTTCATATTTTTTTGTCGTCTTTAAATCATTTTCAGTTTAAGCCTTCATCAGTTCATATATCTTTGGCAGCTAATTGTCAATTTGTTTTATTGTGTAGTTCAATCCCTACGAAGCTCCATCCCAAATGCTCCAGCAAACTTCAAGTTGAGGGAGGATCAACTATCTGGGAGCTCTATGAAAGGTAACAACTTATTATCATCTCCTCCAGACTTACATAATTTGGTTGCCTTATAGCTAGGGTAGCTTGTAGAGATACGCCAAATCGGCGTCCGTTACCGTGTCCAGTACGTACCGGACATGGATACGGCCAGATACATCCTGGATATGGCCGGATACTGACAGTATAAGGTCTGGATACGGGTTAGACCCAGTTCAGCAGTGAACCTAAAAGAAAAAACGGACCGAATTCGGCCCAAGTATGTTTAGACACGTGTTTGTTTTTCTTTTAAATTCGGGCTAACTTATACCCGTACCCGAACCTCTAATTAAAGCGACCCAAACGACTTTTATACCTAAACCTCTCTCCCTTTCTCTGATTGCCTCTCCCTTTCTCTGATCGACAAAACAAAAAAAGGAATAAGAAAACGCACTAGCAATAGCCAAGGAGGAAAATAAGAATGCTTGTGTATATATATATATATATTGGAACAAGTAATTGTGTTACAGACTCCTGGCCCGAAGGCCTACAAACTCGGCCTGAAGGCCCGCACCCGTACTTGTATCTCACCGCATCCGGCCCACACTCACATTTGTTCCTCCATATGGAATTAATGTGCTTTCTTCCCGTTGCTCGAACCTGCAACCTCTTAGGAGGATGTGCCTCACTCTAACCACTGAGCTAGAGGTCATTGGCATATATATATATATATATATATATATATATATATATATATATATATATATGCTGGGCGGAGGTATGGCAGGTCGATTGGAGCTATCATCACGGGTATTCGAGATTGCAGAGGGCGAGGCATGGTCTGGTTCAAGACTGTTAGGATTCGGCTGGCAGCCGCTGTCTGGCATGTTTGGCGGGAGAGGAATCAGCGCATATTCGAGGGACTTATCACCCCTCCAGTTGGTATCCTCCATAATTTGGAGTTTGATGTAAAAGATATGGTCGACTGACGGGTGTGGGCGACCATCCTGTCTGTATGTTGTATGAGTATTGACTGATTTTGGAACAAAATTTACCCTTTTTCCAAAAAAATAAATAAATAAATAAATAAATAAATAAATATATATATATATATATATATATATAGCCATACCTTTATCCTATTTTTTTTGTAAATGGCCGTATCCCATGTCCGTATCCGTACTTGGGCAACATAGCTATCTAGTAAACATCATGAAGGATAAATCTACTGCTTACAAATGTTTATATGAGCCATGTGTTTTCTGTTAAATTGTCTCATGTCTACATTACAGCTAGTTCTCTGGTTTTACTAGGTTGTAGAATACTTCTCTGATTATATCCGTGATATATGCTCTTCGATTGCTCCCTTTGTAAACTAAAACTTTTTGTGGTTTTGTTGGAGTATTTTCTGGGAACGACTTTAAAGAACATTTGTGGTCTGAGGTGTGTTGGATCGCTCTCTTTAAACCAACATTCGCTCCCACTCCTATGTAACAGGGACCAATATGATTTCCTTCCAGGATACAACATATGACTTCTTGATCTTTAGTTCGCTGCCTTGCATTTGCAGAGAACTAGCACGAAGATCTTGATCTTTAGAATACCAGAGAAATAAAACACAAGAAAAGGAAGACTAAATTTTGTTGGATTGTGAGAGGGGTTCTGGGCATTTATTTTACAAAAACACTCCTTAGATGCATCTGTTTGAATCGAAAAGGCACATTTTCACTATGAACATATGCACTGATTAGTTCAAACAAAGGCACCCTCTTCATAGAGAACGGATGCACTGATTTGTTAAAATTTGAACATGCAACTTTTCATTCAAAAAGCCCAAAAATAAAATGAATTTAATCAAATGGACTAGTAGACCTCGGCGAAGTTGCATGCAACTGATTGTTCAAAGAGCCAAATAAAATGAATTTAATCAAAAGGGCTTGCCAGCAGGCCTCGGACAAAGCTGCTAATTGCATCACCATGATGCCACGAAGTCCCACGACTCCTTACATAGGCTTAAGGCTTAATTTCTAGCAAAGTGCCTATAATGAGACTTGAACCTGGACCCCTTCTCGGAACAACCAAATTCTTAACCAATTGACCAAATAATCATTTCTGAGGGAAAACAACAAAAAATTTATTGTTGAAAATTCTAATAGTACTAATAAACATTTCCCTTCTAAACTATAATTTGTGAATCGTCATCATAAGCACCATTGCGTCATCATAGCCATCACATTGGGGTTTCTATAGAGCACAACTCTAATTTGAGAAGGTTAATGGAGATTAATATACTGACTATCAACCCAATGTACCGTGTTGCAGAGAAATACCAGGTGGGCAATAATAAGCAAGACAGGACTTTTTTTTGTAAAGCTTGGTAGAGTAGTGGGGACTGCACTGGATGGCTTTGAGAAACCTGCCTTAGTGTTTTTGCAGTTTAAACACATGCAATCATGAATTAGCCATCCAGAATTTCTGACTAGGAGCGATTGTACGGACTAGGATGGAAGATGTTTAAAATTTTTGTAGCAGCATATTCTCATTCATCTCTTATACAACTATATGAGAAGATCCAAGTTATGACCACAAATAAAAGGTCACATACATAACGAACTAGACCATCTGATTTACTTCAGTTGCTTCGCAGCCTGTTTACATCTAATTATGGTCCTCTTGCATATGCTTCAGGAGAGGGCCTCATTTCATGATGTTATTTCGAGACATTTGCGTTTTTTCTTCTAATTATGGTCCTCTTGCATATGCTTCAGGAGGGGGCCTCATTTCATGATGTTATTTCGAGACATTTACATTTTTTCTGTGTTGCTTCCTTTACTATCCTCCTGGTCTTTTAAGTGTTAGATTTAATATTTTTATTTGGTCTTTTGAACTTTATCTGATTGAATCTTGCAGCGCCCCGTTCATTTTTCTCTCTCTCATCATTCCGAAGCAAGGGAAGTGAACCCAAGCCCAGGTGATACTGGCATAGGGCGATGAAGTATTTATATTACACTATGGTTAGAGCAGAAATACAGAGTTGCAGATTTTCCTTAGATGTTAGGCAATCCCCGCCATTAGCTTGCTGTGTATTCTTCCTTCAAGTAATTCTTGTGATTATAGCTTGTGCCGCTGTCTAGTGCGCCCCTGTGATGTATCAGTTTTGTGTAGTGTTGGGCTTCCACAATTATTATGTTAGAAAGGCCGCTTGGCTTGGAAGTTCTGGGTTCCATGTATGTATTATAAACACGTATGCGTGCGAGGACTGGCTATGACATGCCAGCCATTGATTTGTCGTGTATAAATGTACGGAAAGCTTGTTCATGTGTTTTTTCCTGTACCATTGAAATTATGTGACCTATATTTTAGCTTTTGGGTAAAGAAAATGTGAAGAGTTTAATCTAGAATTTATTGGATCCGGTTGATTCTCCAGATGTATGAATGTTTGAGACTTCAGTATCACATTATGGATTCTTGATTACTTGGAATTTTCCACTTGGAACCTCAGTTTCTAGTAGTTGAAATTCTTGCATATGGGGTTCCTATAACGGGTTTAACCTAGTAGTTGAATTCTTGCACCCGCTAATGCAGTCTCTTTGAGGTGCACCTGGGCTTATCTCTTTTCTGAACATTAATCAGCATACGAACACGTTTCACCGATTAACGTCGACTAGTTCTTGATATCAAGGTTCTAAATGGTGGTCGGTGGATGTGTGGCAGAGAGGGTCCTATTGCGATCTACGCACCATCTAGATACTTGATATATTTTGGTCTTTTTTTACTATTTAATCAGTTTTTGTTGTTGTTGCATATTTTGTATATTTTAAGGATGTTTTATGTATAACTAAGTTGTAGAACAAAGATTTAGGAAGTCCCAGTCTTATAAAAGTGAAACATAGGTCCATAGTGCTTGTAAAACTGTTTTGTCAAAATGTTGCTCTATCTAGACGTCCGTTTATACTGTATTATCTCCGTCTATGCTGTCAAATTTTTGTTGGCCGTCTACTCTAATGCCAACGGCGAAAACGATGTCGCCTAAACGACTGTTTCAACCGTCATTTGTTATACTGCTTGATATGAACTACATCAACAATGTTCTTGGTCGCATTTGTCCCACACCAGGTGCTGCATCCATGTTGCTTTATCAACGTCTGCTCAATTTGCTAGACGAGTACTCGCCAGCACACTAGTGAGTTCTTGGGATGCGGCATTTATTATTATACGTACATAACTCGGGAGCAGATCTGCTGTTCCATTTTACATGTGGATCATGGAAGTAGATGGTGGCTCACATGTAATAGGAAAATGGACATAATTGGACAGAATTAAATGGGACCTGCTCCCACATAACTCCAAATCCCAAACTGTCAACCTTTCAATTTCTTGTTAGGTATGATTAACTTATTTAACAAATGGAGCCCATTCCCATGTTCAGACTGGCTGATAAAGCAAGGAAGCTGTGGATATTTTCTCTCCAAAGTAGACCTTTTTATCAAGCCGAGTTGAGCTCATGAGCTTGTCATTTGCCGCCCTACCAACGAACAAGGTCATTTTGCATCGACAGATATAATTTCAAGATACAAAGAACACACATATATTGTCTTCTCATACTTTTTCTGTACCCAATCTCAATGCCAAATTATTTTGTCTTCTCATACTCTGTCTGTACCCATTCTCAATGCCAAATGTTGGATTTGCATGCGACGACACGTGATGACACGACACGGGCCAGCAAGGACGAGAGATGGCAAACACGAGGAAACGAACCCGTAGTGATTCTCTCCTTGGGAGAAGAGGAAAAGAAGCTGACCCTCCCTTGTTCGTATCTACAAATCGTTAGTCCCTCGTGACATCCAACTCTATCATCATCATCCGTATTCATGTAACGTTTGATACATAGTTGCTTAGGGGCGGAGATGACTATTGTTAGACCTGTCAAGTGGGCTGGGCCGGGCCTCATAGGCCCACACAATATAGCGGGCCGGGCCGGGCCGGGCCGAGCCTAAGGATAAAAAACTGAGCCCAGTCCGACACATGACCCATGACAAGGTGGACTTCGGATTGGGTCGGACCAGGTCGGACATGGGCCATCATACAAAAAAAAGATGGGAAGATTTATGAAATGCCCAAAAACTAAAAAAGTTTTATGTAAAACCCACCGCTAAAAAAACTTTCATCGCGTGCCCAGAATTAGAGAAACTTATCCAAAGCGGGTTCCAAATGACCCTTTTGCCCTTCCTTTTAATTTATTGGAAACACCCACAAAACTGCTCTTAAAAAAATGTTTCAATACTCCATCTTCTTCCATACGCTGCTCACTTTCGAATCTAGGTTTTCTCCTCAAAAATCTTCAAAAACTCGTCGAAAAATTTCGGAAAGACCGGGACGAACGACAAAAGTGCTAAAACGGAGGTCCAAACATCATTTTTTTGCGAATCTAAAATTTCGGAAGGCCGTCTAACGATGAAGTTGTTACTTTCAGTCTCCTCGACGATACGCTCATTTTGCGACAAACGGGACCTCGTTTCGACCTCCCAGTCAAAAGTTATGGCCCTCCAAAGTTTCAGCTAACCATAAAATGCAGGAGAATGGCATTCTCCGTCTTAATTTACACGGAGAATGACCATTCTCCGTCTTAATTAGGACGGAGAATGACATTCTCCGTCTTAATTTACACGGAGAATGGTCATTCCAGTGTTAAAACGCAGGAGAATGACCATTCTCCGTGTTAGAAACACGGAGAATGCCATTCTCCGTGTTAAATGAAACGGAGAATGTCATTCTCCGTGTTAAATAAAACGGAGAATGGCATTCTCCGTCCTAATTAAGACGGAGAATGGCCATTCTCCGTGCTAAATTAAACGGAGAATGACCATTCTCCGTCTTAATTAGGACGGAGAATGTCATTCTCCGTGTAATTTATCACGGAGAATGGTCATTCTAGTGTTAAAACACCGGAGAATGACCATTCTCCGTGTTAGAAACACGGAGAATGCCATTCTCCGTCTTAAATAAAACGGAGAATGCCATTCTCCGTCTTAAATAAAACGGAGAATGCCATTCTCCGTCCTAATTAAGACGGAGAATGACATTCTCGGTCCTAATTAAGACGGAAACGGAGAATGTCATTCTCCGTGTTAATTTGGACGGAGAATGGCATTATCCGTCTTAAATAAAACGGAGAATGGCATTCTCCGTCCTAATTAAGACGGAGAATGCCATTCTCCGTCCTAATTAAGACGGAGAATGGTCATTTCCAGTGTTAAAACGTGTAATTTAGTTTTTTCAGGAATAAAGAGTTTCGTTCTTCTTTCAAAGCGATGATAATTCTTATGGAAAAGAAGAAGAAAGATCTTCTCTCCACAATTGAAGATCTGAGTTCAAATGTCTCCACGATGAAGATGATGATGATGGTGATGATGATGACGAGCGATGATCTGAGTTCGACTGAAGAAAAATACACCGAACTACGAACGATCTTTGCGATCTCTGCTGAATATGAGAGCAATGGAATTCAGATTTCCCGTGAAGAAGAAGAAGACGAAAATCGCAATCCAGATCTGAGTTTTTTGAATTCAAATACATATAGATGACCAATTCGCGCGGAGGGGTAGTTTCGGTATTATAAAAATAGCAGTTTCTAGCGGGTGGCATCTAAAAGGGAATCTTGGAATATTTAACGTGAAAATACTTAATTTTGGGTATTTCATAAAACTTATCCAGCGGGTGGGCATTTCATAAAAGTCCACCCCGAAATTGGGTTTCTCAGCAATTTCCAGAAAAAAGAATATATTTTAGGATCATATGAAATATTAATATACAAATTATCATATTTGAGGATCTATGAAAGAACACAATTGTACATGAATACATTTAAGCAATATAAAGATAAGATAATTAGATAAGACCATTTAGCTTACACAGTTGTTACTTGCGTCTTAGCAGACTTTGCTGCTAGCATGCGACAATCTTCGCTCACCAGTGAAGCGAGCAATATGGCAAGGCGTAACTCTTCCCTCCCTTTGTGACAGTCCGAGCAAGTGCACTACAATGTGCAATCAAAAGAACTTGTGGATTCATAGTATGTTGGATGGTTCTTGAGAGTTGTGGACTAACTAACATTACTACTTCAATATCCTCATAATACTTTCCATGGGACCCGGGCTGGACCTCGGGCCGGGCCGGGCCGGATCAGACTTGGGCTTCGGGCCGTAGGCCAATATATATGACCCAGCACGACCTAGCATACTGGGTCGGGCCAGCCCGGGCCCACAATAAAACGGGTCGGGCCAGCACATGGGCTAATTTTTCGAGCCGGCTGGGCCGGTTCGACTCGGCCCAATTGACAGGTCTAACTATGGTAGAGTAAGGGACAATTGCTCCCCCCATTTTTTTTCGAAAATAAAATAAAAATTTAGTTATAGATTTTTTAGTACTATTCTCAATGTGTTGATTTTCTCCTCCACATGTGCTGAAGGTGTTATCTTTCGTTTATAAAAGACATAATGTATGTAGCATTGTTGATTGTATTAGTTTCAGCCATTGTACTTGGAAGTTCTGTAACATCGTTCATGGTAATAAGATCCATTTTTTGTAGTAGAGTTGTTATTTTGGCCTAAGAGCCGTTGTAATTTTGCTGCAAATTATTAATAAATAAGATCCATTGTTTGTGAGTTATTTTGGCCTAAGAGCCGTTGTAATTTTGCTGCAAATTATCAATAAATAAGATATATTGTTTGTAGTCGAGTTGTTATTTTGGGATAAGAGCCATTGTAATTTTGCTGCAAATTATCAATAAAGAGAATCGTTTTCTTACATCTTTTATCTATAATTTTTTTACGTATTTTCGATGCAACGACTTTATTTATGAGATAATTTATCGATCGTGCTTACGTACAATTTAGACTTGTACAATATCAACGTGACATGCTCTGCTACCTCGACCCTGCGTGGGTCGCCTACCTAAACCGTTCACTCTTTGACCCGTGTTGGATGTAGTGCTTGGTAATGTCAGTTGTGATACTCTGCTGCTTTCAAAGCTGCCTTGTCGCGAATTTCGCTGAGCAGGTCTAGATTGACTTGAAACGTTGAGGCATTCTTTCGGTACTGGACAAAGACGCCTCTTCCTGTGTACATAAACAAACATTGGCGAGTAGATGATTCCTAAGTGCCACTCCGACGCTCAAGTTAGAATAGGAAGTGTATATGTTATAAAATTTGACAAAATTTTGAATACGAAAGTGTATTTTTAATATAGAAAAGAGGGGAACTATATATAGTCCTCTCATGGTAACTATCGATTGTTCACATGATTATCATGTAATGTTGTCGATAAGGGTATACTTCGTAATAGATGAGTCAATCTATTCCTCTACCCGTAATTTAAATCGTGGATAATTGTATCCGGACAACATATAAGACAGTAGTGATTGTATTTGGAACTGGTTGTATTTGGAACAAGAAGGCACTTAAGTTCACTTAAGAAATCCTCTTAGCTAGGCGGACGATCTCGGAATCGAACTTCGGAGAAAGCATGGACAGTGGACTCAAATAGTATGCAACACATCATGTACAAAATTCCGTGCATAAAAAAAAGTTCACTTTAGAAACAACACATGAGACAAATGAAAATACAAGTCCCAAACACAACGTAAAAGTACAAATTTAGTTTACGAGAAAATGTTTGTATTTGGAACAAGAAGGCACTTGAGTTCACTTTAGAAACAACATATAACACACGAATGAAACAACATAAAAGGCTCCTATGTAACACCATTTCCAAGGAAACCTACAAAATTAGAAAAACCATATTAAGACCCTCCCAACAATCTTCCCACCACCGTGTCCGACAAATAGAAGATACTGCATCTCCTACTCATAACGTCACCAGCATTCTCACGATATATGTAGGCTAATTGTAACAACTATTGAACTAGTTTTTATTTTTTGAAAAATATATACACTTCAACAATTGAACCGGATTTTGTCGTGTCTATTGGTTAATTCTAGTAGGATTTCCCTTTCACATCCTACTTTCCTTCAAAAAATGTATATTACTGTACTGTGTGTACAGTGGTAATGTCTTGTCGGTGAACGATTCCATCCGACCTTGGTCCGGAGGCCGTAGCCACTGCCATCCAGCCACCTTCGTGGGAGGGAGGATTCGAACCCGACCCTCATCTCCGATGCACGATGTGTTACCAGTACACCACGACTCGATGTGCAACTTGCTTGTTGTCATACACGTTTGTGTGAGTTTAATTGTCGAATGACATGTTTTATGTTTGTACCGTGCCGTGAGTATCATACTCTTGTCCTGCTAGCATGATCTATATCTTGTTCCTGACCTGGACCAGCTCGATCACTTGCATGATATTCTTAACATAGTAGTACTTGTTTGCTAGTAACGTTGACTAGAAAATAGGAAATATGGATAGTTCTAGAAACTGTTGTATCTAGACTCACGATAAATATGGGTATGTAACCCCGGTAGGTTTACACTAGCACATTCGTCGATTCTTAGGAGGCCAACTAGGATGCTTTTGGTACTTGTATCGGACGATATTTAGGACTGACTTACCTGTTAGTTCCAAGGCGTACCAAGATGAGAACTAGACTAGGAATAACAGTATCATGTAAGACTTTTCAGTCTGCACTCTGTTTAATCCTGAAGAAGAGGTCCATGGTTCTATGCAAGAGACTTGCACCCCGGACTTCTTGAATCCAGCGAAACCAAGTTACAAGAAAACAAGGAATAAAACACGTTCTTCCTTGCAAATTAACGCAGTTGCAATTAAGATAGAACGTTCACATCATAGAAGGATGAAGAAGAAATAACCAAGACCGTTCTTCTCTTATGTTTGCAGACGCTACAATGAGATAGAACGAAAACAACAAGAGAAGTAAAAACCATCTCCTTGCTGGAGTGAACAGGTCACCGTAGGCGCATAGGCCTGCTGCTGCCCATAGTCTCTCTGTAGTGGAGTGAATTTTCTCTGGGCTCTACTTGCTGGGGTGAACAAGTCACTCCTGGGGTAGGCGCATAGGCATGCTGCTGCTGTCCATAGTCCTCTGTAGTGGAGTGAATTTTCTCTCTCTTTCAACCTCTCAAATGAGAGGAGTGGGTCACTCCTAGGGTAGGCGCATATGCATGCTGCCGTCCATAGTCCCTCTGTAGGCAAGTGAATTTTCTCTCTCTTTCAACCTCTCAAATGAGAGGAGTGGAGCTCTATTTATAGAGCAGCCCAACACCTATGCGCCCGTAGGGACTTAGCTCCTATGAATTTCCAAAGAGAGTGTCAAAACAATGGATTGTTCCTAGTGACTTACACTTAAGACTCTAAAAAAATCAACCTACATAGACCACCTCAATTCATGTGCATATATATGACAACACACGCAAAACTATTATATTGTGATATACATCATGGTGGTTTTTCAATGTGGAACTAAGCACCAACAGTACCTTGGTACTACATTTTGAGTATTTTCCCGACATCTCTTTTCAATATTCTAGTTCTAAAATGTGACACACATCCCCTATGGGTTCTTTCGTGTCCAACTTTGAAATTTCAGAACACAATTTTATGACCGTAAGAAAATAATCCGAAATGAAAAGATTACCTTGAGTCATCGCGACAACTTAATTCTCTAATAATTACAACCTCATTGCATTTTCTTTGAGTTGAGTGAACAAATGTTCAAGTCTCAACACACTTTAGGCGACTTCACATCATGAACATGCTGAATATAGTCTTTGCTACTCGATGTTAATAGGATAAAAAAACCTGTCACATTTGATCTTCCGGTTGCTTTGCAAATCAACATTTTGGGTAGTGTCCGCTCCAATGTTATAATAACTTTTGTCTTGGAAATGCTTAAATAATTTGGACTGAAAATCCATAGTTGACTCTGCAATTATTCAGCTAAGTTTGCTAAAACTAACTGGCTCCTAATTTATAAGGAAAATGCTAAACCGCCTGCACGGAAGGTGACCGTGCGTGTCTGTGGCGACGTGTCATCCCCTCCCCCGTCCGGCATCACACCGGAGCCATTACTCCTTTTTCGCAACCCCCCTCCAATGGAGGAACGACACGTGACCCACATGTCAAGACTGCGGTTCAAACTCGCGAACAACATTGTCACTCCCCGTTCCCAGAATACATATTTTTATACATGTACAACTCATGAGTATTTATTTAATATTTATCATGTATTATCCTGTATTTAAATTCCTTTAATTTCATGTTAATCAATTAATCTGCTCTTTAAATTTTCATGTTAATTTATTTTCTGCAATTTTATTTCTGCAATTTTATTTTTGCACTTTATTTCCTGCTCTTATTCCCTGCCTTAGTCTTGCTTATTTGGGTTCGGGTTAGCCTTGGTTGGATCCCCTACAACCCGACCCATTGGACCCGGCCCAACTCCCACCTACCACCCCCTTTTCTATTTAAAGCTTACATCTCTTTCTCTCTCCTCATAAACTCCTTCACCATTACTCCTCTTCTTCTTCCTTTCATTACTCTCTCCACCTACCAAACCGTAGGCAAGTACAACTTGCTCCCCATGAGAACCCATGTTTTTGTAGTTCATCTATCGTCCTCGCAAGATCCTAAGAGAGTTTAGAATTTGGCATTTTTCATTTCGAAGTCTTAATTTTTGTAGATCTAGAAATGAGTTATTTTCGGAGTTTGGTGGTTTTGATCTATCAAACTTCTTTGTTTTCAAGTTTTGATGGTTCCATGTTGTAGAGAAGTTTATTCTACCCAATTTTGACCTTTGGAAAGTTGGATTTGGACTTGTTTTGACCAAGTTATGGACTTTTGAACTTTGGGGTGCAACCATAGAGTTCTTGCTGTTTGGAGAAGACAGTGAGCAGTGTACGCTAGCTTTTTAGCTTGCGTCACTGAGCTGTGCGCGCTCTTTAGCGTAGCGCAGTATAGAGTCCATACGCTGCCTTTTTAGGAAGCGTGTGTCTTGCATACGCTACCTTTTGGAAGCGTATGTCGTATGGAGTCCATACACTGCCTTTTGGGAGCGTATGACTTGCATAAGCTGACTTGGATGGTCAGGAGTCGTATGGAGTTCATACGCTGCCTTTTGGGAGCGTATGACTTGCATACGCTGACTTGAATGGTCAGGAGTCGTATGGAGTTCATACGCTACCTTTTGGGAGCGTATGACTTGCATACGCTGACTTGAATGGTCAGGAGTCGTATGGAGTCCATACGCTGCCTTTGGGGAGCGTATGACTTGCATACGCTCACTTGGATAGTGAGGAGTCGTATGGAGCCCATACGCTAGTTTGACTTGAGCGTACGCTGACTTGAGCGTAGCCTGACTTGAGCGTAGCCTGACTTGAGCGTAGGCTGACATGAGCGTAGCCTACTTACCCTGGATCTTCTATAGCCCTGTATATTGATATTTTATTAGATATTTAACGTCCATTTTATATCCTTACGCCTTTTGGCATAAAACTTGATATAATCATGATATGTTAATATTTCTGTTAAATATGGATTGTTACGTGGGATGTACCATGTGTCGTGAATTGAGTATAAATACCCCGATTGACTGGAATTAAACCCTGAGAGTTGTAGACTCGACCCCACTAAATATTAGTTGACTTTCATGCCTTGTCACCGTTGATAATGATGGTTATCTTGACTAAATTGATCATGCGTTCCTAGTTGGAACTAAGAGGCTGGCTAGTCGTCTTATTAAATGAATGAATGAGACACGTTCATGTTATGAACTATTGTAATCGACTGGCTGATCCCGAATATTGACATACATGCACATGCAGGCTTCAATCTATTTTTTTATTTATTTACTTATTTATTTTCTACAAAAGAAGTATGTGTACTTTATGGTCAAGGCATGATTACCGTGGTTAGATTTGATTGTTGCATTACGCTATGTAAGACCTGCAACCTAAACCGCACTGGTATCGTTGTAGAGTTGTGCATATCGTACCCCGTACGAAAGTACTCATTTGAATGACCATGATCCACGGCATGAGATTTCACTCAACGTAGGGACTATTAAGTTAAATAAAATAATGATTGCATGGAGAGAATGGATTCCTGAGTTCTTACATGGCAGTCCCCTTGGGACAAGTAGTACCCGACGGGCCGGCTGGTTCCCACAGATACTGTAAATCTGCCACACGGGCAGGGAACAGTATCTGCTTTTATTATTATTGTATATTGACGGACGTCCTGCTAGGACTCGTCTAATTTATGCATGGCGCACATGATTCACTGGATAGACTAGCCTTGCTTGCACATAGTAAGAACTGAGGAATCCCTAATTGCATAATTCCAGGATAACTTGGGACTCACAATAGCAAGCCGTAGGAGTTGATTGGCCGTTCAAGATGATTTGTTTGTGTACTGTACTACTCTGTTACCTAACTGAAATAATCAGAATGTCAGGACATGACGGGCCAACTTCTGTCCTTGTTTGGTTGGGAGGTTGGTTCGAAGTGTCGTGATGTGATGTGAATCCTAGTGGAAAGCAGAGATCTATTATTATATTCTCTTACTTACTGGTTTTAGTTCTCATGTCGTGCTTCCTTGTGGTACTTGCTATTAGAGGTCTAACCTCTCTGGTTTTGCATGGCCAGATTTAGAGCCGGTCCCCGAGGATCCAGCTTACTTCTACCTCCAAGATGGTCAACACTAGAGGGATGATCGCAGGAGGACTCGAGTAGGTCCCTTACTTCACCGCTCGTTTTGTCACTTACTTTATACTTAGCCGTTTGGCACCGACATGTTAGTCGGATTGTCTAGTACTTACTTTTACATAATTGTAATTAAAGTCAGACTGCAGCTGATAATAATTGTGTATACTTTTGCTACATCAATTTGGCTATGTTTTGTAAAGCCAGATATCAAGAACATTTTGACAGAGCGTTTGGGACGCCTTACTGCTTTATCTTACATGTTCTCTATTACTGTTTCTTGTTTGAATGATTGAAACAATAGATGTGAAGTGACCATAGTGAGACTTTCATGTAGTATGCACCCCCTCGTCTTTTAGACAGCATTGATCGTATTATACGGTATTCATCTACCCGTAATACGTAGCTGGCTGAGTCATTCTCCCGCTCTCCAGTATTCTGGTTCTGGGGCGTGACAAACATAGCATTACCGAATTTATAAACTCATGACCAAGTCAATACAAGGCTAAATTGCAATTTGATACCCTCAATTATTCTAGTTTTTCAAATTGATACATTTTTTTTTGTAATAATTTGATACAATGAAAAAATTAGAACCAAATACCCATGTTTTAAACTGAAAACTACCCCTCCTCCTCACAGCCATACACCCCCCCTCCAACCATCCTTGCCCACCCCCTACCCTCGCTGCCCCCACCCACCCGCTGCCTCGCTCCCCCCACCGGTAGCACCACCGCGCGCGCCCGGAGAGAGGGGGTTGCAGGGAGCGGGGGCGGGGACTGGGGGCAGCCGAGAGAGGAGGGGGGTGGTGGAGGGGTGTTGGTAGGGTTGGGGGGGAGGGGGGGAGTGGTGGTGGGGACAACTGAGAGAGGAGGGTGAGGGTGGGTGTTGGAAGATATGAATAATTTTGTCTTTTTAAATTTTTTGGATATCAGCTAGAAAATATTGGATAGTTGATGATATCAAATTGTTGAGTAAAAAAAATAGGATATCAAATTAAAATATTGAAATAATTAAGGTTATTAAGTTATAGTTAAGCTAAAATACCAAAAACAACACAACTACACGTTACAATCAACTAACACTTCTTCCCATCTTACCCATCTACCCCTAAGGACAAAGTAGTGACATTCTTAGTCCTCCATCCCTAGCTCATCTTCCACCTCCACCACCCTAGTCTATCCTCCTCCGTCATCTGCCCTACCGTGTTACAAAATCTGTTACCACTACCATCTACACCACTACTACTTCCATCCGGATCCGGTCCAGAGGGTTGTATTGTCCTATCAGAAACTAGTTATGGTTGTTCCTTTAGGTCGACTTTGAAGGGTCACCCACAACCCCGATCTCTATTGAAATCACACCGAAGTTATCATAAGCATAGAGGGTTGTCCAAATCCGAAGTCATGTCTGACTTACCCCTGGGACGACCATACTTCCATCTTCACTTTAAGAGTGAAGAATCAGGGATAAAATAAGATCGAATGGTGAGTAAGCCAAAACTTAAAATACATTTTTTTTTGACATGAGTTATATAAGAAATCAATACTTTGAGTATTTCAAAAGAGCAAATAATAGTTTTTTAAGCAATTTTTTAATTTTTTTATTACTTTGATAGAGCAAACAACAATCTATCTTATTTTTTTTTTCTTCTCTAAGTAATTATCTAACTACCCATAATAAATATAAATATAAATATAAATATAAATATTTATGAAACAAAAACTTTTAAGGCAAAGTCTCTACTTATATAGTAGTATAAATATTTTTAAATATGGTTTGGTTTCACTCTTCCAACAAAGACTAAAATGTGTGGCTCTTAAAGTTACCTAGGAGAGGTACAACACTTATTTGGTAATTTGGGATTTATTTGATGGGAGTTGGGGATCAGTGGGGTCCAACATATATGCAATACAGCCTTCACAAAGTTCCATACGTTTCGTCGGACATCTAAAAAAAACAACAACTAACCAAGGGCTGAAATAAGCCCACCCCAAAAAAGTTTTTGGTTTTCTTTTCATATATAATTTGTTTTGGGTAATTTTTTGTGAGTCTGACTATATCTAGCCCACCCTAATCTACTCCAGCCCACCCCAAAAAAGTTTTTTGATTTTCTTTTCATATATAATTTTTTTTTGATAATTTTTTAAGTCCGGCTATACCTAGTCCACCATAATCTACTCCAGTCCACCTCCGTTCTGATTTCTGGTTCCGCCCTTTATCTAACCTTCACCTTCTACGGTTCTACCGTCCATCCACTTGCGCTAAACCCTGAGTTCTATAAGATATATCCATGCTTGAAACTTTCTTTGTATATTAAACGAACCATACATTTGTCTTGCTTTAGTTGTAGAGAGCAAACCAGCTTATATTTTCTTCTGGTCACAAATAGTGAGTCTAGAGAAGAAGATTGAACCGGCCAGTACTGTTCATTAGTGATACTCATGCACGCGACGGATTTCTCGTTCGACATCGACTACTCCCGTCCCACCACCCCCGGCCACGGCCACAACA
>JANAVB010036694.1:0-15838 GCA_029216955.1 Iris pallida | reverse complement strand
TGACTTTAATCAAATTTTGTAGCATTGAAGGCTGCAGCGGACACTTGTCCATGCTTAAAAATTGCTAGAAAGCTAAGAGACACTCCGGATTTGGAGCGTACCCTAGCTTCTACATTAATCATTGGGCCCACCAAAATTAATCGTTCTTAACAAACAGTGAAAATAAAGAGGAAAAAGAGAGAGGAAAAAACCTTACCAAACATGGAAGAAAAATAAAGTGGAAAAAGAGAGAGGAAAATGGAAGGTTAATTTGGAATATTTGTTTGGAGTGTCTCATTTTGTGATAATATCAAGGGGATACTCAAAAAGTAATAATTTACACAATTTTCAATAATTTGGAGTATGAGTTTGGAATGCCTCCACTGTGGATGCTCTTACCAAACAAGGAAGGAAAATAAAGAGGAAAAAAAGGGAGAAAAATCTTACCAAATTGGAAAGGAAAATAAAGAGGTAAAAAAGGAGGAAAAATAGGAGGTTAATTTAGAGTGTACAATTGTGTGCCAATATCAAGGAAACACTACAAAAGTAGTAATGTGCACTTTTTAATAATTTAGAGTATGTGTTTGGAGTGTCTCCACTGCAGATGCCCTTATATACAACAATATTAGTTAACATGAGATAATATGTTGGTTATAGTAGATAACAATTGTATCTTCAGGAGATAAACATATATGGTTGTCACAATCACATCAAGTAATTAGTTAAAACAAACTACAACACTCCCTCTCGAGTGTGTATATATAACTCAATCACAAACTGTATTAGTCTTTAGAAATGAATATTATCAGTCTTCATGGATGTTTGGCATCAGTTTTCAAGTAGCAGATTAATGTGAATTCATGGAGATATAAATGTATAAAGTTTTTACCAAAATCTTGGTTCGGAAAATCCATTGGAAAAAAATCATAATCTAAGAGAAAGAGTGAGTCAAAGTCGAAACGTTTTCATGACTTGAAAATATCCAGGAGTATGACCAACCCGATGTGGGTGCAATGTCGTTAAAACCTTCTTAAGGTGCCAAAAACCTAGTAGAAAAATGCTCCTAAATTAGAAAAGAGTACATAAAGGTCAAATGAGTATACTTCTGGATACTCCCCACAATGTGGATTATATTTTGGAGAGCCTCCACAATCCGATGTCATGAATGATTTTTTGAAAATTGGACTTGACGAGGACTTGGTAAACATGTCGACCAAGTTGTCCTGGAATCATATATGCTAAACTTCAATCTTTTACTGTCGTTGTTGCTTATGAAAGAAGAAAAATCGATGCGATGTGCTTGGTATGGTCTTCATTGATGTTATCATATCTTCTTATGATGTAAGACGTTGTCTTCATATATTATTATTGGGACATCATTAATAGACGAAGATAATTGGCTTGCAGTCTTAATATTGGTAATTACATCCCGTAACTATATGCACACTCAGGTGGCATCAAGGAAAGCGATGAGCTCAATGTGATTTGAAGAAGTGGTGAGCGATGTCTGTATTGTAGACTTCCAAGATATCGTGGTCCTCCAAAGGTAATTACATAACTACTTTAGGACATCGTCTGCGGATCAGATAAATAATCAATATCTGTATAGTCGACAAGACGAGCAACAATTCGAGGATCAGGGAAGATTTATCCATTCCGAGATGCATAAGGATAGAATAAATCCATGTCCATAGTACCCTTAAAGTAACTGAAGATATATTGAATGTCCTTTCCAGTGGCGGCGTGTTGGCACATCATTAAATCTAGCTAGGAGATCCAGAGCAAAATATTGGTATGTTCGGTCCAGTGCATTAAGTTAAGTAAAATAATGCTCATGTTACAATTAGATATGGAACTTTGGGTTTCAATACCTCTTTATCGTCTTCCTTACGACATAATGGTCGCTTTTAGCATCTAGAGAATTGACGATCATGGGTAAGTAAAAGGTTTTGATTTGTCCATGTTAAAACGATGTAACACCTTGTGGGCGTAACTCGATTAATGAACAAAAATATCATCGATATAATGCGCAAGGTGCATGCCTAAGCAAAATCGAGTTTTTCTCATATCTTTCATCTCAATTCTGACTTTAGGTGCGAAGCAGTTATCTCAAGCTCTTTAGGAGTCATAATAAGATTTATGTCATCAACGTAGATTGCTACGATTGCAAATCCGGGTATGATTTCTTAATAAATACGCAGCACATACTTCGTTATTCATATATCGCTGACTGATCAAACATTAACCTAGTCGATTATTCCACATCCAACCGAATTATTTTAATCCATTAAGTGGACGTTTCAACTTGATTGATAGCGTATTTCTGGGTCTAGAACTATTTGTGTCACTCATACGAAGTCCTTTATGGACCTTCATATAAATTCAGTATCCATGTCCCCGTACATTTACGTTGTAACTACATCCATCAATTGCATGTTCAGTTTTTGAAAACTACAAAACTAATCATGTAGCGGAATGTAATAATGTCTATTACAGGAGAACATGTCTCCTCGTAATCAATCCCAGGACGTTAAGAAAAATCTTGTTGCACAATGCGTACTTTATATCGTGCTATTTTATTCATCTCATCACGCTTCTTTACGAAGACCCACTTATATTCGATGTGTTTTATATTAGGTAGTGTCGGAACTTGTCACGTCCCGCTCCCGTAGGAGCGATCGTCCTCGCTAAGGAGTGATACCGTACGAGCCTAGATTGCGCCCATACAAGGCAGTTTCATAATGGCCAATTACAGGATCTGCGACGGGGTCATCGCACAGAAGTCCCAAGCAGAAACATTGAACATACAGCAAAATTTAGAAGCAGAACACAAGTTATTCAAAAGTACTCTTTATTGATGTTGAACAATAAGATTACAATAGGGCGCAAGGCCATGATTACAAGTCTCTCAAGCTTATTTTTCTCTCATTTTACAAGTCACTCTGCTTTCTCTCATCTCTCGATACAATGCTTGAGCCAGCAGATGCTTCGGAAGGCAATGTCCATACATTATGTCCCGTATAAGTCTTGACTCCGTGCGACCGCACGCTTCGAATCGCCAAGGAACTCCATACCTCGACGCATCCAAGCGAGCTCCGTATATGTGCAGGCACATGGAAACTATGTGGGTGTTAGTACTCAACTGTACTGGTGGAGTGAGCTCCTCGCCCTCCCATACAAAACCGACACGTTTATTTACTTTGTGCAGCTTAATCCCTTTTGATTGTCTTTCTAGTCTTGCCTTAGGATCAATTTTAAGACAACGACGCCTTGGCCTATACTTGGCAACGCAACGACAGGGTCGTGCTATACTCTATTCGTAACTTCAACATATTCGAGGCAGTGCCTCGTCGGGCAGAAACTTATGTAACTCGGCCATGCCAAGACCTTCAATTCTTTCATGTGCCTCTAGATTACTTTCGTGCCAACGACGTCAAGGCGACGACTCGTGCTGGTCATGCCAACGGACTTGATCGTGCCTTAAGATCGAGGCCGTGCCACCCAAGTATATACCAGACTTGACCAACTTGCCTTACAACCCTTCCTGACTTAACTTGAGAGGAGGCCACATTCAAGCCGAAGCACGTGTCCCTATTATAGCTAACTCTTAGGCTCTAGAATGGTGATGCAATCGTGCACACCTAACCCGTGCTGATTCAAGATTAGCGCTTGCTCTAAGCATAACTCGTCAACCCAACTCGTAACTTGCTAGTACTCGACTCAATCCAAAGGCATACACGCGGATAGCTGCTCTTGCCGACACATCTATATGAGTGGTCACTAGCAATGTCAAGCTATCCTGGATCTTTTGCATAGGGTGACCATTCGCGTAGCGAGGTACGAGCTTCCACCGAATGACCCGCAGCCTATATTGTAACGATTCACTTCAATCGAGTCGTACCGTCGATGAAGGCCGTACAATATCTGTAATTCCTCCTAGGCCGACACGAACCTGGCGCCCCGAGATCGCTCAAGGAATTTTGCCCTTGCGCGCAACTTGTCCAATGACCGTGTGAGACTCAACTCGATCTATCAAGTCCTTCCTTAACCAAGACCATGCTTTCCATCTTTCTATCGAGACTCCCAAGTAGCGGGACCGATCTCGTGTGCTTCTTTATCGAGACTTAGCGAGACTCCCAAGTAGCAGGACCGATCTCGTGAACGAGACTTATCGAGACTCCCAAGTAGCGGGACCCATCTCATGTGCGAGACTTATCGAGACTTAGCGAGACTCCCAAGTAGCGGGACCGATCTCGTGAGCGAGACTTATCGAGACTCCTAAGTAGCGGGACCGATCTCGTGAACGAGACTTATCGAGACTCCCAAGTAGCGGGACCGATCTCGGCGATAACTAGTCGCGTGGACTTCCTTTTTCTGTGGCATACTTTTCACTAATCCCACCGTGGCTCGTGTCTTGGACAGACCTTGTTCTCTAGGCGACGCTATTGCTCAAGTTATATACTTTATAGGACGGGCCTTGATCTCGCGGGACTATGTGACTTGACAACCACAACCAACAGGGGACAGTGCTAGAAATGGCTTCGATTGACCGGCATAACTTTGCCTAACTTATTTGTGCAACGACTTGACGAGCAAAGGCTACGCCATGCTTCGCATCAAAGGAATGTGTCATGCACGCGTTCGACTTGAACAACCAAGTTCTTGGGTGCCTAGACTTAAGCCACAAGCCGTGCAATACGACTTAACCCATGGGACGTACGAAGGCTATGCTAAGCCTTGGACGACGGAACCGTGTATGTTTTATCAAGCATTCACGCGGGCAACGCTTATGACTTAGGATAATTTCGAGCGTTTGGTAACTTAGCAACTTAGGCCAACTTCCTTCTTCCAAGCCACGGGACGAAAGACCGAGTGTCATTTTGAAAGCACGCTGAGCAGACATCTAAGCAGACCGTGGGACCATTTTCCATGTTTTAATACATTCCGACCCGTCGGGATTATTCCCTTAGCTATGTGGATGTGTCTCTTTTATTAACAAGCCTAACTTGTGCAAGTTGAAAACATGCGAGTTATTATGTGAAGGCTAAGATGAGGCAAGTTCTTCGAAACTATCCCTACCTGAGCGAGGAGTCGCCTCGACCGAGCGATTCTTCGAGCAGCCGCTGCAAGGCTAACTTCGAACGTCGTCGGCATTTCGATTCCTCCGATTGACTTTGCGAGATGGGGCACTACATCATACACCACTCAGAAAAAGTTTCGTCCTCGAAACTAACTGAGTACTTACTTATGGACCACTTTGATCCAAGGACTCTCGTATACACTCTGCCTATGCGTTTCTTCAATCCGCGCCACGCTTGCACTACTATCAATCTTTTTCTTTAACACGATTTCAAATCCTCGACACTCTTCCATTCCTCAAGTCTTACTTGAACTTACCGTATCACTTGGTTGGATCGTGCACGCATTCCAAGCGTCCCTAAAATATGTGCATTTCAGCCAAGCCGCATGATAGAGAATTCGTCATTCTCACTCGAGTCGCATCGTGCACATACTCAGGCGTCCCTGAAATATATGCATGTCAGCCGAATCTCGTGAGGGGTATTCCTATATTCCTGATTCACTTTATCCATCCATACCAATCCTCACGATCAATCTTTCCAATGCTAATTCTTAAAATAGGGCGTCTCGCCTAACCAATAAGCCATTTCTCAAGACTAAGTCAATGTCAGGATTAGAATCATAGTTCCCCAACAATAATGCCAACACTGACCCCAATCCTAGGGTCAAACCAAAGTCAGTAATACAGGATTTTTTACCCAAGCTCTCGTCACTCAGATTTCTAAACATCGAGCATGATCACCTAATTCGTATTAAGAATTTCGTTGCACAGATTCGAATCCGTTCAATTCACCAATTCTAACCAATTCATGTATTCAATCACGAGGTCGTCTAGTACAACAATTTGTGATGCTCCAATCTCATACAAGTTCGATTATCTACGTTGGACACGAACCACCATGCCACGTTCTCGCAGGATAATCGTCCTTATTGGAGCGTAACTCTTGCTTGAGTCTAGACTAATTCATTCTCAATAGCGGATTGGACCTACTCAATCCTCAAGTTCAATCGTCTAAGTCATTCTCGAGTCAACCTTCGCGTCAAACCATAAATCGAAGCATACAGATTGCCACGTCATGTAAGTTCGATCACCCCCGCTGTATGAATCACTATACCAGTGCTCACGCGGAGTGATCGCCCTAATTCGGTGTGATGCATGTGCGAGGCTGGAGTTGCGCTCGTATAAGACAAGAACGTCAATGTTGTGGTTATCGTCGAAGCAATCCAAATATTTCATTTTCATCCAAGCCAAGATCTCAGTTCGATAGTCTGACTGTCATTCGTTCAACTAGAAAATCCTTGAGCCAAGTCTATCTTTTTCTTGACACATTTTAATATCCAGAGTATAGAATCCATCGGAACAATAACATTTTACACGATCATCATTCCTCGAATCAGAGTACCCCCGAGTTATCGTACATCGATCTTTGATACGTCTCAATACCATCGACGATGTATGTAACCTGACGATCTTCTTTTGCAACGAACTTCGAGTCGTGCAACTGATGCTATTGTCCGAATTGGATATACCATAATTTTATTCGACCAATCCGAAATCATAAATGCGATCCTCTAGGTTTTCTCGATCAAGACATTCACTTTTATTCATCGTTCCGAATCCTGATTCAATATCATTTTCTAACTCGCGTTGCCCATTCACAAGTTGTCCGAACGATATCTCGTTCGGGACATTCGAAGTCACGACCAACTAAGCGTGACGTGTTCTAAGGCTATGTGCGATCGCCTCGCCTCGCCGACATACTCGTTGTTACTTCTAATCCTCAATTTTGCTCGAATGATTTCCAAGATGGACCATACACCACTCAGGATTCGAGCCATCCGATCTAGTCCTCAATCACGTTCGCATTATTCGCTAAAATATCTCTTAGACTCGTTCAACGAATCTCTAGCGTAATCGCTCACGTCGTCTCGACGTACTAAGTCGTTCGCACTATTCCTCAAAATCTAACCTAATCTTCTGTGTACACCTAAGCGTTAGTTCGATAGCATTCCTATCGATATACACTCTAAGTGTATCTTCGTTCTCGACCGAGCGATACTTAATATTGCTCGTGATTTGTTTGCACCAAAAAGTCGAGGTACGCGACACGCGGCACAACTTAGCCAAAAGGCTGTGTGCATAGCTATCCCGTACGAACTATACTTTGAGTTTGCACGCTCTTTTGCTAATGTCGACGTAGGACTATTTAGGCACGCACGCGACTTGCTAACTTTAGCATGTGTTTTCTATCAACTCAAGGTCGACACCGTTCGGCACAAAGGCCATCGCCTACCGATGCGTTCAATTGAACACTTGTACGAGCTTTTAAAAATATTTAGACTTATTGTATGGACATGCCGTGGGACATTTGAGAGAGAGCGCACATATTTTTATCAACGATGAGCTTTCAAAACTGAGAGATTCGACATGAAGTCCAAGGACGTAAAGCCGTGCTATGATACCATTATGTCACGTCCCGCTCCCGTAGGAGCGATCGTCCTCGCTAAGGCATGATGTCGCACGAGCCTAGATTTAGGCCTGTCAATGGTAGACCGAAAATTCGTATCCGATCCGTATTCGAACAAAAAATATCCGAAATTTCGGATACGGATATGGATTCGGATATCATATCGGATATTTATCGTATATCGGTTGCGGATACGGTAAGTGTCATATCCGGACCAATAATATCCGAACCAATAATATTTAAATTATTTAATAAATTTAAAATATATTGGGCCATCAAGAATTCAGGGTTCAGCCGAAAATCTATTTTTTCGGCTGTTTCTTGACAAAATCTGTCGTTTCAATGTAAAAATCTGTTTTTTCTTGACAAAATCTGTTGTTTCTTGACAAAACATGTCGTTTCAATGTAAAAATCTGTTGTTTCTTGATAAAATCTGTTGGTTCTGATTTTTTTTCTTTTTATTTTTAATATTTTTTAGTAATCTTATTGGTTCGGATATTATCCGATATCCGTTAAAATTATCGGTAAGAGATATGGTAGCCAAAACTTATATCCGAACGGATATCGGATAGTTATCGGATATATCTGATAGTTAATGATTCGGATATGGTAATGCCAATATCTGACCAATAAGCTACCATTGACAGGCCTACCTAGATTGCGCTCGTGCAAGGCAGTTTCATAACGACCGATTACAGCGGCTGCGACGGGATCGTCGCACAAAAGTCCCAAGCAGAAATACTGAACATGCAATAGAATTTAGAAGCTGAACACAAGTTATTCAAAAGTACTCTTTATTGATATTGAACAATAAGATTATAATAGGGTACAAGGCCATGATTACAAGTCTCTCAAGCTCACTTTTCTCTTATTTTATAAGTCACTCTGATTTCTCTCATCTCTCGATACAATGCTTGAGCCAGCAGATGCTTCAGAAGGCAATGTCCATACATTATGTCCCGTATAAGTCTTGACTCTGCGTGGCCGCACGCTTCGAATTGCCAAGGAAATCCGTGTCTCGATGCATCCAAGTGAGCTCTGCACCACGAGCTTCTACCTGTGCCTGCACATGGAAACTATATGGGTGTCAGTACTCAACTGTACTGGTGGAGTGAGCTCCTCGTCCACCCATACAAAACTGACACATTCATTTACTTTATGCAGCTTAATCCCTTTTGATTGTCTTTCTAGTCTTGCCTTAGGATCAATTTTAAGACAATGACGCCGTAGCCTATACTTGGCAACGCAACGACAGGGTCGTGCTATACTCTATTCCCGACTTCAACATATTCGAGGCAGTGCCTCGCCGAGCAGAAACTTATGTAACTCGGCCATGCCAAGACCTTCAATTCTTTCATGTGCCTCTAGACCACTCTCTTGCCAACGACGTCAAGGTGACGACTCATGCTGGTCGTGCCAACGGACTTGATCGTACCTTAAGACTGAGGTCGTGCCTCCGAAGTATCTGTCACGCCCCGCTCCCGTAGGAGCGATCGTCCTCGCTAAGGCGTGATGCCGCACGAGCCTAGGTTGCGTTCGTGCAAGGCGGGTTCCATAATGGCCGATTTTAGCGGCTGCGACGGGGTCGTCGCACAGAAGTCCCAAGCAGAGACATTAAATAATAGCAGCGAAATTTGAAGCAAAATACAAGTCATTGCAAAACACCCTTTTATTGATATTGAAACAACGGTTACAATGGGGCATAAGGCCAAGATTATAAGTCTTTCAAGCTTAATAATGCTCACTCATCTCATATTACAAGTCACTCAGCTCTCTCTCATCTCTCAATACATGTCTTGAGCCAGCGAATGCTTTGGAAGGCGACGTCCATACATTATGTACCGTATAAGTCTTGACTCCATGCGGACGCACGCTTCGAATCGCCAAGGAACTCCGTGCCTCGACGCATCCAAGCGAGCTCTGCGCCATGAGCTTCTACCTGTGCCTGCACATAAAAACTATGTGGGTGTCAGTACTCAACTGTACTAGTGGAATGAGCTCCTCGCCCACCCATACAAAACCAATACGTTTGATTTACTTTGTGCAACATAGCCCCTTTATGATTGTCTTTCTACTCTTACCTTAGGATCAGTTTTAGGACAGACGCCTTGACCTATTTCGTGTCTCTAGGCCATCCCGTGCTTGCAATATCGACATTAACCTATCAAGTCGTACTTGCCCTTCGGCATGTAATCAGAGACGTAACTACGCGGTGAGACTCCATTTCCATGTGATCGTGCTAGGAATCCATCGTGCCGTGCCTCGCAACTCAGGGTAACTAAACCATATCGCCGCCTCGCGGCCCTTTCTACTTCAATCACCAACTGACCCAATCAGGACTTGTGGACTAAATATCACTCGACCGACTTTGTCTTGCGGTATCTCCTGACTTAAACTCAAGACAACTCAATCACAACTATGCAACTTATATGCCGATAATATAAAAGTTGATGCCACATCTCGTGCCGAAGCACATCGCCTACGTTGTAACCAAATCTTAGGCCCAACATTGTGTTCTAACTGTACACACACATTCAACTCGACTCCTTGATATAGTGCACTCAATACTCGACTCAATCCAAAGGCACACTCGCGGATTGCCGCCCGTGCCGACTCATCTATATGAGGTCACTAGCATGACAAGCTATCTTAGACACATAGCTGGTATAGGATGGATCGGTCACCGCAAGTAGCTAGCCCCAATGAGCGTCCACCGAATACTTGCCTTTCGGCTCAGCTATCTCGCTCACATTCACCCTCGGTTTCCTCCTAGGCTGAAACGGTCACGTGGCCCCGGGTTGTCGTCCGAGGAAACAAATCGCCCTTGTCGACAAGTTGTCCAATGACCATGCAAGACTCGACTCAAATTGACGTCTCACACAATCATCCTTCTTTCAGTGTTACCCTCTCTTTCAAAACCAATATCAAGACTTCTATCATTTGAGATCCCTCGACGACCCACGGTCGCGAGCATTCTTTCCATGTTATATATCATTTCATTCAACTCATGAATGCCTATTCGATAGTCCTTTCTCCAAAACTCATTAAATCAATCGTGGTTCATGCCTCAAACACTAAGTCCGTGCATCGTGCCTTAAACCGACTTACGTTCTACGTGACGCTATCGCCCAAGTCATACTTTATATGACGGGCCTTGAGACCGTAAGACTATATGGTTATACCCAACCGTAGAACTCGTAGGACCGTGCTTGCTACCACTCCGATAGCCTAACATAACTTGCCTGACTTAAACGCACAATGACTCGACAAGCAAAGGCTGCGTCAAGCCTTGCGTCATGGGAACGTGCCGTACATGCGTTCGACTTCTAAACGACTAAGTCATTTGGGTGCCTAGACTTTTGTCATAAGTCGCGCAACGCAACTTAACTCATGTGGCAAGCCAAGGCTATGCCAAGCCTTGGACGATAGGACCGTGCATACTTTATGAAGCATTTTATGCGGGCGACGCCTATGACTTAGGCTACGTACATAACTTCGCCTACTCAACCAACTTTCCTTCTCCCAAGCCACGGGATGAAAGATTGAGTGTCATTTTCAAAGCACGTCGTGCACCAACTCTAAGCCGACTGTTGGACCTTTCTATATTCTAACTCAATTCGACCCGTCGGGATTATTTCCTTTTTGTTATATGGATTCGTATCTTTTATTATCAAGCCTACTTGTGCAAGTTGAAAACATACGATTTATTATGTAAAGGCTAAGATGAGGCAAGTTCACCGAAACTACCCCACCTGAGCGAGCGGTCGCCTCGATTGAGCGATGTCTTCGAGTCGCCGTTGCAAGGCTAAGTTCGAACACCGTCGGCGTTTCAATTCCTCCGATTGACTGAACGAGACGGGGCACTACATCATACACCACTCAGAAAAAGTTTCGTCCCCGAAACTAATTGAGTACTTACTTATTGACTTATCACTCGAACGTTCAACGACTCTCGCACACATTTCTCCTATGCATTTCCCAAATCCGAGCCACGCTCGTGCTACTATCAATCTTTCCTTCAATACGCTTTCAAAATCCTTGACACTTTTCTATTCCTCAAGTCTCACTTGAATTCAACGTATCACTTAGTTGGATCGTGCACATATTTTAGGCGTACCCAAAATACATGTATTTTAGCCAAGCCTCGTGATAGCGAATTCCGCCATCACCACTCGAGTTGGATCGTGCACATATTCAAGCATCCCTGATATACGTGCATGTCAACCGAGCCTCGTGAGCGGTGCCTTCACGATTCCTATCTCTTCGTGCCGGGACGTCTACCCAATCCACTAGGCTGTCTTCAGGCTAAGGTCATCCGTCAGTATTGGAATCATAGTTCCCAAATAACAATATCAACACTGACCCCATCCTAAGGTTAAACCAATTCGATAGTACGGGGTTTTCTACCCAAGCTTGCATCACTCCGATTTCTAAACTTCAAGCATAGATTTCCTACACACATCCCAACATTCGTCGCACGGGATCTGAGTCATTCAACAAAGCCATCCTATGATAACTCACGTTTCAACCAATTCCTCGACATATCAATCTTGCTCGTTCAGTAAACTATTTTGCATAGTCTATCCCTTCAAACACGTTCGATATAGTTCGTCTATCAATCCTTCCAAGTCAAGCACGCTACGACACAATCCACCGCTAAACCGTAATTCACATTTTATATTCCCTAAGTCATTCATTCCAATTCACATATTCGATAATGAGGTCGTCTAACTTAACAATACGTTGCATCTCGATCTCATGCGAGTCCGATTATCCACTGTGGGCATGAAATCACCATGCAATGCTCCCGCGGAATAGTCATTTTCATCGGGGCGTAACTTTTATTTTGAATCTAGACTAATTCATTCTCGATGCACGAATTGGACCTACTCAATCCTCAAGTTTATTTCATTCATCAATCGTAAGTCCTAACATCCTCAAATTTTCTTTTGCATCAAACCGACAAGTCGAGACAATCAAAGTTGCCGCATCCTAATTTTTCGAGTTCGATCATTCCCGCGACATGAATCACCATGTCAGCGCTCACGCGGAACGATCGCCCCAAATCCGACGCGACGCATGTGCGAGGCTAGAGTTGCGCTCGCGCAAGACAAGATCGTCGAGTTGTGGTTATCAACGTAACTATCAAGACACGATCATTTTCATCCAACATTCATCTTAATAAAAATCCTAAGTATAGCATCCAACCGAACAATAACACTTGTACGATCGTCATCCGTCGAGTCAGAGTACCCCCGAGTTATCGCATATCGATCTTTGATATGCCTCAATACCATCGACGATATGCGTAACCTGATGATCTTTCTTTGCAACCAATTTTGGGTCATACGAATGATGCTATCGTTCGACTGGATAATCTCCTCGACATTCAACCCAAGTTCGATCATTATCCCTCGAATCATTCACAACATCAATTTTTCTTAAACGCAAATTCACGTATTGTTCATCCGTTTATCTTAAATCATCGACCAATGTATTTCTTCAATTTGCATCATCCCTTGCTAACTCAAATCATCGAGCAACATTCAATCCAATCCTTAGAGTCATTGCATAACTTCAAAATTTAACTTTTTATGCACGCCATCTTCTCATCGTGCTAACTTTTTTGTATACGATCCACCCATCAATTTCTTTTACCAAGTCATCCGTTCGCTACACCTTAACTTTTCCTCGATTTGATTTATCTACTCAATCATCTTCGCGTTTCATACTTGCATAATCCTCAATCCCGTGCACGTCCTGTGCGCGTCAATTTCTAAGTTGTTCGAATCAACTCATCAAATCTTAAGACTATAACTTGTTTAACGATACTCAATCTATGGCTTTGCTTACACGCGACACTCGTTGATAGACTCATTGACACCCCGAATCCTCAATCGATCGATCGACATTCCTGAGGCTATCGCATACACCACTCAGGGATGAAGTCATTTAAGAAATCTTCAACTATCATTCGAATCAAAATTGATTTCTTCAAATTTTTTGTTCGGACCATTCCTCAATTTCCAAGCACGCTCATCTATATCGCACCGACGTTATCGTCGCTCGATATCACCCCTATCGATAGTCATCTCGCTTTACTCAATCGAGTTCAACTCATTCTTGCTCGAGACATTACGAATCCTGCACTCGACTTTGCTAAGGTCGATACAAATCCTTGGTGTATATGCCCAGCCCGACTTAGTCAACCGTGCTTTCAGAATCATCTTTTTGTTTTTGTCAAAAATTGTTCTCCTACGTTTTGCAAAATAGATAGACTTATTGTATGGACATCCTGTGGGACATTTGAGAGGGAGCACACCAACGATATCAACATGCGGAAGCAACACTTCAGAGTTTACGAAAACAACAGAGTTAAAGAATTCAATCGATAGTCCAAGGACGTAAAGCCGTGCTCTGATACCATTATATCACGCCCCCCTCCCGTAGGAGCGATCGTCCTCGCTAAGGCATGATGCCACACGAGCCTAGGTCGCGCTCGTGCAAGGCGGGTTCCATAACGGCCGATTTCAGCGGCTACGACGGGGTCGTCGCACAGAAGTCCCAAGCAGAGACATTGAATAATAGCAGCAGAATTTGAAACAAAATACAAGTCATTGCAAAACACTCTTTTATTGATATTGAAACAAAGGTTATAATGGGGCGCAAGGCCAAGATTACAAGTCTCTCAAGCTCAATGAAGCTCACTCATCTCATATTACAAGTCACTCAGCTTTCTCTCATCTCTTAATACATGTCTTGAGCCAGCGGATGCTTTGGAAGGCGACGTCCATACATTATGTCCCGTATAAGTCTTGACTCCATGCGGGCGCACGCTTCGAATCGCCAAGGAACTCCATGCCTCGACGCATCCAAGTGAGCTCCGTACCACGAGCTTCTACCTGTGCCTGCACATAAAAACTATGTGGGTGTCAGTACTCAACTGTACTGGTGGAATGAGCTCCTCGTCCACCCAAACAAAACCAACACGTTTGATTTACTTTGTGTAACATAGCCCCTTTATGATTGTCTTTCTACTCTTGCCTTAGGATCAGTTTTAGGACAGACGCCTTGGCCTATTTCGTGTCTCTAGGCCATCCCGTGCTTGCAACATCGATGTTAACCTATCAAGTCGTGCTTGCCCTTCGGCATGTAATCAGAGACATAACTACGTGGTGAGACTCCATTTCCATGTGATCGTGCTAGGAATCTATCGTGCCGTGCCGCGCAACTCAGGGTGACTAAACCATATCGCCGCCTCGCGACCCTTTCTACTTCAATCACCAACTGACCCAATCAGGACTTGTGGACTAAATGTCACTCGACCGACTTTGCCTTGCGGCATCTCCTGACTTAAACTCAAGACAACTCAATCATAACTATGCAACTTATATACCGACAACATAAGACTCGACGCCATATCTCGTGCCGAAGCACGTCGCCTACTTTGCGACCAAATCTTAGGCCTAATATTGTGTTCTAACTGTATACACACATTCAACTCGACTCCTTGATATAGTGCACTCAATACTCAACTCAATCCAAAGGCACACTCGTGGATTTCCGCTCGTGCCGACTCATCTATATGAGGTCACTGGCTTGACAAGCTATCTTGGACACATAGCTGGTATAGGATGGACCGGTCACCATAAGTAGCTAGCCCCGATGAGCGTCCATCGAATACTTGCCTTTCGGCTCAGCTATCCCGCTCACATTCATCCTCGGTTTCCTCCTAGGCCGGAACGGTCCCGTGGCCCCGGGTTGTCGTCCGAGGAAACAAATCACCTTTGTCAACAAGTTATCCAATGACCATGCAAGACTCGACTCAAACTGACGTCTCACTCATTCATCCTTCTTTCACTATTACCCTCTCTTTCAAAACCAATATCAAGACTTCTATCATTTGAGACCCCTCGACGACCCACGGTCGCGAGCATTCTTTCCATGTTACATATCATTTTATTCAACTCATGAATGTCTATTCGATAGTCCTTTCTCCAAAACTCATTAAATCAACCGTGGTTCATGTCTCAAACACTAAGTCCGTGCATCGTGCCTTAAACCGACTTATGTTCTACGCGACGCTATCGCCCAAGTCATACTTTATATGACGGGCCTTGAGACCGTAAGATTATATGGTTATACCCAACCGTAGAACTCGTAGAACCGTACTTACTACCACTCCGATAGCCTAACATAACTTGCCTGACTTAAACGTACAATAACTCGACGAGCAAATGCTGCGTCAAGCCTTGCGTCGTAGGAACGTGTCGCGCATGCGTTCGACTTCTAAACGACCAAGTCATTTGGGT